>CM035840.1:86778337-87045837 GCA_020510985.1 Pholidichthys leucotaenia | reverse complement strand
TTGGAAAACTACAGAGGAGAGTTAATGTTACGTCATTAAAAGCAGTAGAGTTAGGGTGATTGGGAGGATGAAGAAGGAGTGGCTTAGGCTGTTCCCCGTGGGTGTGGAACAGTCGATGGCTATATCGGGAGACAGAATTTTTCTTTTGATTTTGGGGGGTTTGCCACAAGTGTGGGAAGGGGAAATTTGTTTGTGTGTAGTTTGTAGGATGAATGTTCAACCACTCATGTTTTTGCTTCTCTGTATGAGCATGTTTACACTGCAAGGTAATCCCAAACTCTCTATTGATCATGGACCAAAGTGTTAATCTTAATTTAACTTCATGGAATTGCAGAGGTCTACAAAATTTAAAAAAACTTAAACAAGTTATGAATAAAATAAAGGACATGGGTTCAAGAATTGTGTTTTTACAAGAAACTCATCTGATAGAGGAGGATGTTAAAAGAATTAGGAGTAGATGGCAGGGAAGTGTATTCACCTCTTCATTTTCATCCCGAGCCAGGGGAGTTATGACTCTCATACATAAATCAGTTCCTTTTCAAGTGAAAAATGTAATTGGAGACAAATTTGGAAGATATGTAATCATTCAAGGTTCTTTGCTATTAGAAAATATAAATCTTGTGAACTTATATGGTCCCAATATAGATGATCAGAAGTTCTTTGCTAATTTATTTCTCATCTTATCATCACTTACAGGGCAACATATAATAGCAGGGGATTTTAATTGTACATTGAATCCAGGTGTGGATAGATCAACAGGACTGGATTGTACGCACATTGGATGTAGGATGACTATTAATCATTTTATGAAAGAATTGAGATTGTTAGATATATGGAGAGAAATGAAACCACAAGTTAAAGCCTATTCTTGTTATTCCAGTACCTACAAGACATTCTCACGTATTGATTATTTTTTGATTTCCACAGAATTAAGGTCCAAGATTCAAAACTGCTTTTATGATAACATCGTGATTTCTGATCATGCACCCTGTTGTCTAATATATGTAGATAAAAAATTGACAAAGGAATCAGGTAGATGGCAATTTCAGCATAAATGGCTTCAGGATGAGGAATTTGTCAAGTATATAGAAAAACAGATAGACGAGTTCTTTGACATCAATACTACACAAACATCAGCATGTGTAAAGTGGGAGGCTTTCAAAGCTTTTATTAGGGGACATATTATTAGTTATACAGGATCAAAATCTAAGAAGACTCGAGAGGAGAGAGCTAAATTGGAACATAAAATAAAAAGTCTTCAGGAAAAAGTGTATGCAGGAAGTGACCCAAGGTTGGAGAATGAATTACTGATTTTGAGAGCTGAATACGACAAAAAATCAGCGAATAGAGCTGCCTCGAGTCTTCTAAGATTGAAACAATCTTTTTATGAACAAGGTGAAAAATCAGGAAAATTATTAGCATGGCAGATTAAACAATTGGAAATTAAAACACCAATTACCAGTATTATAAGTAAAGGACAGGTAGTTATAGATCCTTTAGAAATTAATAGAGCCTTTAGAGATTACTATGAAAAATTATATGATACCAAAAATGAACCTGATTTAACAAAACTAAATGGGTTTTTGAACGAACTATCTATACCGTGTATTCCAAATGAAAACAGGGAGATATTGGAGTCTAAAATTAGTCAAGAAGAAGTTGGGCTAGCCATTGATAATATGAAATCAGGAAAAAGTGCAGGACCAGATGGTCTTCCAGTTGACCTTTATAAAAAATTTAAGAATAAATTAATAAAACCTTTTTTGGAAATGGTTTTAGAAGCATTTCAAAATAATAATTTACCATCATACATAAATAATGCCTTAATTATACTGTTGCCAAAACCAGGTAAGCCCTCTAATAAATGTGAAAATATGAGACCAATAAGCCTATTAAACGCCGACCTTAAGATAATCTGTAAAATTTTAGCAAGACGAATACAAGAAATTTTACCAAATATTATTAATCGAGATCAGAATGGCTTTATAAAGGGTAGACAAGGCTTCCATAATGTAAGAAGACTATTTAATATTATTTATTTTAATAAAGAAGCACCGGATACAGCTCTCCTATCATTGGACGCCGAAAAGGCCTTTGATAGAGTTGAATGGCCCTTTCTTTTTGAAGTCCTACAAAGGTTTGGACTTGGAAATAATTTCATAAAATGGGTTCAAATAATATACAATAATGCTACAGCAGAAATCCTAACAAATAACAATATTTCAAAACCAATAAAAATCAATAGAGGATGTCGACAAGGCTGTCCACTTTCACCTTTACTGTTTACTATGGCAATTGAACCTTTAGCGATAGCGATACGTTTACATTCACAAATATATGGAATTAAAGTTGGACCAACAGAACATAAAATCTCCCTGTACGCCGATGATATAATTTTGTTTATGTCGAATCTAAAAAAATCAATTCCAACCTTGTTGAATTTAATAAAGAATTTTGGTGAAATATCAGGATATAAAATAAATAAAACTAAATCTTCAATATTAATGCTAAATGAGACCCAGAGAAATTACCCAGCCCCTGAGGTAAATCAATTCAATGTTGTAAATCAGTTTAAATATTTAGGAATCCAAATTATGCCTAAGCTAGAATCAGTCGCCAGTGTCAACTATGAAGCCTTAATGTCAGATATCAATGAGTTAACTCAGAGATGGATGTCACTACCAATGTCGATGATCGGGAGAATCAATATACTTAAAAGTAATATTTTACCTAAAATACTTTATTTATTTCAATACATTCCCTTATCACCACCTTTAGATCTATTCTCAAGAATAAAAAAAAAGTTAGTGGAATTTATATGGAACAACAGGAGGGCTAGATTACGTTTGTCTTTATTATATTTACCATTTGATCGTGGAGGTCTGAAATGTCCAAATTTTATGTTGTATTATTGGTCGGCACAACTGAGGTCTATGACATTATTTTTCATCAAATGATCTCCCTCACTGGACTGAAATGGAATCATACAATTTACCTTTACCTCTTCCCATATTCATATACTCAGATTCGGCAAAAAAATTACAAAAACAAGTTAAAAATCCATTTGTAAAGCATATGATCAAAATATGGTGTGAAGCTAAAAACTATTTAAAAGAACCACAGTTATTGTCACAATTTAGTCCAATATGGGGTAATCAATATTTTAAACCAGGGAGAGCGGACGCTGTATTTAAAGTATGGAATTTAAAAGGGATACAAAAGATTCAGGATTTATATTTGCCATGTGCAGACAACATAATGTCTTTTGAAGAGCTGAGGATCAAATTTAATCTCAATAGAACACATTTTTTTAAATATCTTCAACTTAGAAACTTTATTCGATCAAATCAAAATAAAGCTCTCACTCGACCTATTTATTCATCCTTGGAAAAAATGATGATGAAAGATAGTAAAAGAAAGGGTATTATTTCAGAGTTTTATAACTCATTGACACTATCTTCAAGTGAAAATTCACTGAAAAGATTAAACTACTGGAAAGAAGATCTGCAAATTGAAATTTCAGAGGAACAATGGGAATTGGCTTGTACAGAAGCTCAAACCAAATCAATAAATGTACGCCTTAAATTGATACATTTCAAATGGCTAATGCGGATGTATGTTACACCGGAGGAGTTAAATAGATATAACAAAAATATACCAGATACATGCACAAAATGCATGGAAAGTAAAGGAACCCTATTTCATTGTTTATGGGAATGTAGATTAATAAGAATGTTTTGGGAAGAGGTGAGGGTAACAATTGAAAAAATAATCTCAAAACAAATCATATTGAATCCTAAACTGTTTTTGTTGGGTCTGTACCCAGAAAAGCATAATTTTAATAAAAGTGAAAGAACATTCATAGACCTCAGTTTGCTTAATGCCAAAAAATGTATTGCACTATTATGGAAAAAGACTCATAGACCAGATGTGACTCAGTGGTTAAGACAGATGTTAACAAACCTTCCATTAGAAAGAATAACATATATACTGAAATCAAAGGAAATTGTGTTTGAGAATATATGGAGACCTTTTATTGATTATGTAAAAAATTTAAACATAACTCTTGAAGTGTTTGTGTGTACGTTTTCAGATTCCTTGACCATGAAAACATATGACAAGCAATTGGATTGACAATGATAGGATTAGTGGTTTAGTAGTTATTCACGAAAATGGCATTTTGCGTAATGGCGGTTTTCTTGTGGACGGTGATCGGGATCACCACCAAAATCTAATCATCTGTAGGATACACCATTTCTGACAATCTCTGAAAATTTCATGAAAATCCGTCCATAACTTTTTGAGTTATCTTGCTAACAAACAAACAGACAGACAGACAGACAGACAGAGACAGACGCCGATGAACACACAACCTCCTTGGCGGAGGTAAAAAAAACAGTTCCAAGATTTTTTTTTAAAAAATCACAAATTCATGAGGGAATTCACAAATTTAGAAGAAAAAAGTGATTTTTTCAAGAACAAAAGCAGTAGATTGTATAAATGTTTTATTTATTTATTAATTTGCAATTTTCACATTTTTTCTGCAACTTGTGAGGTTTTTCTTGTAAACATTCTTGTATAAATTAATAACTCTTTCCTGGCAAATATGTGACTTTTCCAACAAATTTTGAACTTTTTCCTATAAATTTGCCACTTTCCATACAGATTTACATCTATATACATAAATGAAAAACTTTTTTAAATATAATCTGCAATGTTTTTAATCTGCAATATTACTGATCTCTAAACAAGGCTTAAAGGTACAGTGTGTAAAAATTCAGGGTAATCTGAACTCTGCAATTTAATGCAGCATTAATTCTTGGCTTTGTTTTTATTGTTAAGTAATCAATCTTAAGTAAAAGTTGTTGTATTTTGTATACCTTTAAGATGTTTTTTATTCTCAGGAAGAGGGTCCTCCTCTCTGAAGGTGGCCATCTTGGGCCACCATAATGCCTTTTCAAGTTTTTATGTCAAACTTAATTAGACAAATGTGTTGTGTTGGTGTCTGGGGACATGTTATTGTGTGACACGGGTGGTGGCGCCACCTTTCTGGTTCCACCGCCACCCGGGGTATAAAAGGGCTGTGAGGGAGAGGGGCGGTCTCCTGGCCTCCTCTCAGCCTGACGGATGTGCATGTATTGTGAGAGTGAGTCACAAATGAAGCTGTGTCCAGTTCAACACTCAGTCTCGTCCTTGGCTCCTATTACCAACATAACATGTGGAGACGAGGGTAAAATATGGACGAGGAGGTAACTTCTATTCGGCCGTTTTTGGAGCTTCCCGGTGAGCCACCAGTCCCTTGGGCGAGGTGGTTCGCCACCTTTCTAAATTACTTGGTGGCACTGGACCTTGGAAGACTGGAGGAGTTGCGGGCATGGGCACTGTTGGTTCACAACTTGGGAATGGAAGGACAACGTATCCTTAGAACCTTAGGCGAAAGTGACAGCTTTGATGAAGTGGTTGAGCTAATGGCACGACATTTTTGAGCCCCGGAAAACATCATCATCATCATCCAGAGGATCCAGTTTCGGCAGCGCCACCAGCAAACTGGCAAGTCAGTGCAGCGGTATGTAGCAGACCTACGTCAGCTGGCCAAGGACTGTCAGTTTGGAACGTTAGAGGAAGAGATGGTCTGCGACCAGGTGGCAGAACATACTCTTTGCCCGGCGACAAGGTCGAAGCTCCTCACACACTTGGGTGAGCTGACGTTAGCCATGTCCATCGAGTTAGCGCAACAGTTTGAGGTGGCAGACAAGCTATCATGGGAGCTCGGTGAAAGAGCGTCACACCGCCATTTTGAACCACAGTCGACGGCGCAGGCAGTGGACCCGGACAGCGATGATGGCGTGGAGCATGATGAAGAATACACTGATGCTGTAAAGATGAGGTCTGCCCCGGGATCGCCCAGGTGTTTGGGTTGTGGGTCCACCAACCACCGTTATAAGGCTAGAGAGTGTCTGGCAAGAGGAAGATGCTGCGGCATGTGTGGACTCTTGCATCATTTCACCAGGGCATGTTACAGGTTTGAGCAAGGGGATCCGAGACACATGGAGGATCTCCCCGTTTCACCTCCCACGGTTATTCACAGTGTATCCCCAAGTACCAACGGCCGTTCTTACTGTATAGTGAAACTGAACGGGGTGACGGTGCCATTGCTGGTTGACATGGGAGCAGTGAGATCCATGTTGAATTGGGCAACCGTGAGGAGTTTCTTCCCACAGTATCGGGTTGGAGAAGAGTGGTCAGGCTGTGGTTTGTGGGACCGGCCAGTTCCGCGAACGATGGACGGAGATGTGTGGGACGAACCTTTGCCTAGTAATCTGGACAATGAGCAGGATCATTTCCACCCAGGGCCATCGCGGGAGGGTCCCTGTGCCAGCGCCCAAGTAACCCTAGTTGAGGGAACTGGGCGGCATGGTGGGACACCCGTGACAGCGGGTGGCGCCAAGTGGAGGGTCCATTCTACTCCCGGAATTCGGCTGGAAGGGACCGGAGAGCAGGGGGTCACAAAGACACCAGGGCAGGACCGGCTGGCATGGTGGAATGACGTGCCAAACAGAGACACTGGAAGCCAAATGGGGCCTTTCTGGGGGTTACGGATGCAGTTCGACCCAGGAAGGAGGCCTGGTCAAGAGGTGTTCAGGCCAAACGTCAGAGAGAAGATGACAGGGGCGGCTGCAGGTGGTGGCTGTTTGGGAGGATGCCTATCTCCAGCTATCTAATGGCTCATGGAGGCATCCCAGTGAGTTGTGGCGCACCCGGGAGAAGAAAGAGGAGTTTGGACCTGGACGTGGGTTGTCCCCGGGAGTGAAGAAGAGAAGGTGCACCGGTGTGGAATCGTCCGATGGTTGTCCGGGGGGGGTTCCTCTTCTGGAGAGAGCTGATGGTTGGACAGTGTAAATTATGCATGGTGATGAAAAGGGGGACAACTGATGTGCATTTAGTTCTGTTAATGGGATTATTTTGTGTTTAACATTATTTTAGGAACATGGCAGTACTTTAGTTTTATATGGACTGTTTTATTTAGCTCAGATGACACGATAATCTGCCTTGCTATGTGGGGGTGGGACGGTAGTATACCTGTTCCCCCCCCTACTTTTAGTTGTTTTGAGTGAATGTGATAGATTGCTTAGGTATTTCTGTTTAGTTGTTTTAGAGCATGATTCAGGTTCCAAATTGGGGAGGGTTTTGATTGTATGCATGTTTGGACCATTTTTTTTGAAGGGGGGGAGTGTTGTGTTGGTGTTTGGGGATATGTTATTGTGTGACACGAGTGATGGCTCCACCTTTCCGGTTCTGCCGCCACCCAGGGTATAAAAGGGCTGTGAGGGAGAATGGCGGTCTCTTGGCCTCCTCTCAGCCTGATGGATGCGCATGTATTGTGAGAGCGAGTCACAAATAAAGCTGTGTCTAGTTCAACGCTCAGTCTCGTCCTTGGCTCCTATTACCGACATAACAAAATGGTTTCTGTGGGTTCTCCTGTTTGCTTTGAAAAAGGGTCATGACTGATAAAATGTGAATTAGTGGCATTTTGAAATCTCACCCCCTAGATCGCACTGTATGCTACATACTGTACCTTTCAGTGTAACTGTGCAACTCTATGTTCTCCATTAGCTGTACAGCTAGTTCAAACATTTAAAATGAACCACCACTATAAATAACATAAAACCATAGTTCATTTCAGAGATCAAATAAAATAAACACATTAGTGGCTGCAGTAATTAGCCTATGGGTATTACATGTTTTACACATACAATGTTTTCAATATACATTACAAAATAAAGAGCAATATTTTTCCACACCAAGGCAAATCACAAGCAAATGTCAATTTTAAGTAGCTGAAAGACACAGCATGGGTAAATGTGGATTCAGTTTGCCCTCATTTTTTCATTAGGATACCAATATAACACATGTCGAGAGTTCGCAAAGCTACCATTCAAAATGCAGCCTAGTGATATGATAGGTCAGAAGTTAACTCAGCAGTGTAAAGGACTATGCATTAGCAGAGAAAATGGCTCCGGGCATCTTACTCAGACCAGCACTGTCAAAGCAACCTTCCTCCAGCGTGAGATTTATAGCTATAGCTGGAGACTGAACTTACAGTGGAACCAAATCAGTAAACAACCACGTGCAGGAAAAGAACCTCATTGATTTCTATAAAAAGTGTCTGGAAATGTAAAAAATATATATGAAATGAACTATTATAATTACACATAATTTAATATGAAATATTTATTTTTGAAAATTTCTCATTAAAGGTACATTGTGTAACAATTCTGGAAACAAATGTCTCTGGGAAAATAATTGAGCATATTATTAAAATCACATTTCTACTGCTATCCAATAGCTTTACAAAATTAACTGCTATGCTTTCATTCTCTTAGAGTAGGCCATTTTTATCTATGTTGTGCGGGGTCTACATATGCTAAGGCAAAATTAGCACTGCCATTATTTCTGAATGGACAAACAGCCATGTGTGCCGAATAGGAGCCCTTAGGGTTTTAATGCTGCAGTACAAAAAAATTACATACACAATGTTGAAACAGTCACCTAAAGACTATTCAGCGCTGGTTAAAGGGCTACTGGATCCACCTGCAGATGAAGACATATTCTCCAATTTATGCTTGGAAGAATTCTTGCACTTGACAGCCACCATCCGTCCACAACGATCTTGGAGGGGAGGGGAGGCTGCAGGGCTTTTCAGATTATTGCTATCTCTGCTAGATATCAATATTTGTTGTACACTAGGGCTGGGAATCATCAATATTTTTCAAAATCGATGAATTTGATGAATTACAATGTAGAGTATGGGCTTACATCCAACAATCACCAGACCTAGCAGAATCACGTCACACAGTGCCACATTAATAGATAACATATTCACAAACATTATCGAAAATAATATCATGAATGGGCTTTTATTGAATGATATCAGTGACCACCTGCCAATTTTTGTTGTCTATCAATGTGATTATAGGAAGAAAATGTATACCAAAAATATTAAATATAAAAGAATAAGAACTGAAGAATCTATGTATTTACTGGCAAAGGAATTATTAATACAAGACTGGAAGATAGTTTGTGATGAAAATGATATAAATAAAGCATATGATCATTTTTTACAAATATTTCAATCATTGTACAATAAAAACTATCCTATAAAACAATACAGTGACAGACAACAAAACAAAAATATTCCTTGGGTCACCAAGGGGTTACTAAATGCATGTAAAAAGATGAATACATTATATAAACAATTCATTAAGTGCAGAATGGAAGAGGCTGAGATCAAATATAAAAGATATAAAAACAAGCTTACTAATATAATGAGGACTTGTAAGAAAGAATACTACAACAGTATATTAGAGGATAATAAAAATAACTTAAGAGGGATATGGCAAGTACTCAATGGGATTATTAGTAACCGATCTAAGAATGCTAATTATCCAGAATATTTTATTGAAAATGACAATTTGATAAATAATATGGAGGATGTGGTCAGTGGTTTCAATATATTTTTTGTAAACGTTGGTCCTGAATTAGCAAAATCAATAGTGACACCAGAAACAAACACTGGTTCTGTAAATGAAATAGAAGATAGAAATCCAAACACAATCTTTTTGGGTGCAGTTACTGTAAAGGAAATTATCGAGACTGTGAGTAAATTTAAGAACAAAAAAATCAACTGACTGGAATGAAATTGACATGACAATAGTGAAAAAAGTAATTGAAGGAATTGTTAAACCACTCACCCACATCTGTAACCTGTCATTTCAAACTGGTACATTTCCAAACAAAATGAAAATAGCAAAAGTAATACCACTATACAAAACAGGAGACAGTCATTATTTTACAAATTACAGGCCGGTCTCTTTACTCTCACAATTCTCCAAAATACTTGAAAAAATCTTCACTAAGAGACTGGATGATTTCATTGAAAAACACAACCTCCTTACAGACAGCCAGTATGGTTTTAGAGCAGATAAATCTACATCTTTGGCAGTGATCGAACTTATAGAAGAAATTACTAGTTGTATAGATAAAAAAAAAAAAAAGTTTGCTGTAGGAGTATTTATAGATTTAAAGAAAGCTTTTGACACCATTGACCACAGAATACTACTGAGGAAATTGAAAAGGTATGGGATAAGAGGGGTCGGACTGAGTTGGGTGGAAAGTTATTTAAGTAACAGACAACAATTTGTACAAATTGGTGAGCACAAATCACCCTTCATGGACATCACTTGTGGTGTGCCCCAGGGGTCAGTTTTGGGACCCAAACTCTTTATCTTGTATATAAATGACATATGCCAAGTATCAAAAATTCTGAAATTTATTTTGTTTGCCGATGACACAAATATCCTTTGCACTGGTGAGAATTTGCTGCAGGTTTTAGAGGTGGTCACAACTGAAATGAAAAGGTTAACGCAGTGGTTCAACAAAAATAAATTATCTCCAAATCTGAAAAAAAACAAAGATTATGTTGTTTGGAAAATATGAAATAAATCATGAAATAATGGTAACGATAGATGATACCAGAATAGAAACAGTACAGGAAAATAAGTTTCTGGGAGTGACGCTAGACAATAAAATCTGCTGGAAACCTCACATCAGTCGCATCCGGGCCAAGCTGGCAAAATGTACAGGGATACTGGGGAAGACAAGACACATCTTGGACTATAAATCATTGTTCTTACTGAACAATTGACTGTTTCTACCTTATCTTAACTACTGTGTAGAGGTCTGGGGAAACACCTACAGGACCAACCTACAGCCAATATGCACATTACAAAAAAATGCTATAAGGATAATAAATAATGTAGGATATAGAGACCATACCATTTCGTTGTTTTTAAAGTCACATATCAAAGTTCATGGATTTAGTTAAATTTAAGACAGCACAAGTAATGCACAGGGCAATTAATAATCAACTCCCAACTAATATACAGAAAATATTCAAAAAAGAGACAATGATTATAATTTGAGAGGAGACTTAAACTTTACTAAACCTAAAGTACAAACAACTAAGAAAAGTATGTGCATATCTGTCTGTGGGGTGGATTTGTGGAACACTCTGGAGCTGGAACTGAAACTATGTACAAACAGAAATCAATTCAAAAATAGGTATAAACATTATTTGCTTAAAGAATATATGTTAGAAGGGTAGTAGTTATATGTACAATTCACTATGCTCACTCTGGGAAACTATGGAATGGTAGGTGGGACAGTACTGTGTACTGTATATCTGTGTTGTTTGGGGCTAGGTTTTGATGTATGGACTGTATGTACTGTATGTTGGGATGGATGGGTGTTAATGTTGATATGTACAAAATATAGTTAATTGTTTACTTGGGGTCTTAAATGAGGTAATTGGTATACATTTCATATCGGTTGTATTTATGGAAAAGAGGAGTTGGAGTTAATAAGTGTTCACTTCTTCCTTCTCCCTTTCAAGCACTGTATACTGTCACTTTATCGCACTTGTCATTTGCTTTGTTTTTTTAATTTTTTGTTTGAAATAAAGTATGTATCTATCTGTCTGTCTGTCTATCTCTTTCTGATTCAGAAGGTACTCATTCATTTCAATTTAGATTCAGTTCCACATCAATTCAGTCAGGGATTTTGACATTATAATGACTGGTGACCAGTCATGGTTGGACCAGGTGAGGACCTCACCTGGTCCAACAACACCACATCACTGGCCAAGAAGGCTCAAACTCGCCTCCATTTCCTCCGCAAACTGAGGAGAGCATGAGTCCCGCCTCCATCATGTGTTCATTCTACCAGGGCACCGCTGAGAGCATCCTCATCAGCTGCATCACGGTGTGGTATGGTAGCTGCACCACCTCCTGCCGAAAGACACTACAATGCACAGTGAAAGCAGCCAGTAAGATCATCGGTGCCCCTCCGCCCCCCCCCCCTCTCAGACATCTACTTCACCCCCCTCACCAGCAGAGCCATCAACATTGCAGGCAACTCCTCCCACCCCTCACACTCCCTCTTCAGCCCCCTGTCCTTGGGGAAAAGGTACCGGAGCCTCCGAGCCCACTCCACCAGACTGCTAAACAGCTTTGTTCATCAGGCCATCAGGACCCTGAACTCTGTCAACTCCCCCACCCCCTTCTCCCGGACCGTAATACACTCACCCGCACAATAACTACCTCAGCTGTTCGCACAGAAAGACTGGCACATCAACAGTAATACAATTGCTGCTGTATATCTCTGCGTTTTACTGCAACCATTTGCACAAATGTCATATCTGCTGCTGTCTGTCAATGCAACATTGATTATGTGCAGTCTTATCTGTCACTGTCTGCACCTACATTACCACATTGAACTTGGTACTACGAGTATTACTGGTCTACTTTTATGTATATAAGATTGGTGGGTCTCATTGTTTATCATTTCTTTATTTGCACTATGGGAGGTCTGGGTCTGCCTTTAGTCACTATTTGCACTATGGGTAGCATTACTGTACATAGACTGTTGTTGTTGTTTTTCCAGCCTTATTCCTTTTCTTTTTTTATATTGTGCACACCACTGAAGAGAGAGAAAAACACCATTTCAATTCCCCTGTATGTCCTGTACATATAGTAGTACTGACAAATAAAATCTTTGAATCTATTTTCCTTGTATATGAGAAAATTTCTCAGAGACCCAGTGATTTAAACTGTACCAGGAACACTCTAATTTAGTGAAACAAATATATATAAATCCCCACCATGGATCACCACTTTATTGTGGTGGAGGGGTTTGTGTGTCCTAATGATCCCAGGAGCTATGTTACTGGGGGTAATTTCCTTCTGGTAGGGTCTCCCAGGGGAAATTGGTCCTGGGTGAAGGGCCAGACCAAGAGTGGTCCAGTTGATTCCCCTGAAAAACTTACAGCAAGGATCCAATGTACCGCCCACTTAGAAGTTACCAGGGCTCGAGGGCAAGCACCTGGCAACCGGGTTTCTGTCCATAGAACCCAACTAGGCTCAGCCCGAGCGAGCCACATGGGTCTGACCTCCAGTGGGCTCACCACCTGGAGGAGGGATCATGGGTACATGTTAACTATGTGACTGCTGCCCCCGCGAGCAGGACCCCCAGATAAGCGGTAATGGATGGATGGATGGATGGATGGATGGATAGATGGATGGAAATTTATGAATGTGAGAGTTCAGCCATACGAAAGACGTACTGTAAACCTCTTGTAAGTTTCATGTGTGAAACTTACAAGAGGCATTATATTAAAAAGGTCATTCAAATAAAATCGATTCTATACAGATTCTTCAATATTCTTCAATATTTTGAACCCATCCATACTACACACTATACCTTTAAAAGGAACTCTGATTATATTGGCATGTTAGGTCTATATGCTTTATTTTTATGTTAGTAACATAACTATAATATAATTTTTTTGAAAATAATTCCCAGTTTTACATATTTTTAAAAAACTTTATTACGATGTAAATCACCATTTTTGTTTACGTCGCAATGCATTCTGGGTAGTGACGTAGAATGGTTGCAGCCGTTTTTTCTGTCTTATACAAGCCAAGAAGCGAAGCTACTAACTACTGCCATTTGTCAGTGAAAATGCCACATTGCGCGGCTTTTGGATGTAATTTCCAATCAAAGGGAAATAAAGAGAGCGGGGTAAGCCTCCATAGCTTTCCTAAAGAGGGAAAGTTGAGGAAAAAGTGGGGCGGCAGCGGCTCAGCAGGTAGAGCAGGTCGTGTAATAACCCGATGGTTGGCGGTTCGCATCACGCTCTCCCCAGATATCCTGCCGTTGTGTCCCTGGGCAAGACACTTCACCCGCATTGCCTCCAGTGCCCATAACACTGGGTATGAATGTGTAAAAATGTTTAAATGCTCGGTGGTGGCCGGAGAGGCTGTTGGCGTGGATTGGCAGCCAAATTTCCGTCACTCTGAGTGTCTGTGATCACGCGCTATAGCACATGCCTGATAAAGCTGACATACAGTATGTATTAATCACGCTATGATAAAGCACAATATCGCTCGAAGCGCACGCATGAGACATGTCTGATCGCACGCTTGTGTTGACCATTCCTGCCTTTCGTCTCCTAACTGTGGTTTTGGGATGCAGGGGAGATCTATCTTCCTCCGCGATCAGCTCCCGAGTGGTACACAGAAGCACAGGCCGTTTTATTTCACCTTAAAATAATGCTTCCTCGAGCGCACGCTTGAGACACTCGCGGAGTGGAGAGACACTCACAGAGCAGAGAGAAACTTATATATTGTTGATTTTCACTTTCAAACGTTTATTTCAAACTCAGGGTTCATATTAAATGCAGAACTAAAACGAGTAGAAAATAAATAAATAAATAAATAAATAAAAGTATATACAGATCAGCAGACACTCGGCGCTCTTGTAACAACAACAGCATACAATATTAGACTCAGTATAAAATGGAACGCCACCACTTCCAAATGCTGGAGTGAAGTGTGAGTGACGAGTTGACAATTGCTGATATAAGATGATTGTTACATGCCAGCAACCTTCTCATAAAACTGTAAACATTCTTACGTATCAACTCGCCAAAAGACGGAATGTTCACAGACACAAACATCTTGCTTGCACTCGACCTTCGTGGTACATCTAACAACCTTCTTAGGGAGTTATTATATGCAATGCGGATTTTGTTCCTAACAGCAACATTGCTATTTATTTATTTATTTATGCGATTTACTGACAATAGAATGCTCAAACACAAAAAATTGCCTACAAGCATGATGGGCACTGAACTGATAAGCATGGACTCTGAGCAACATAAAGCAATTTCTCTGTTGCCTTCTCAGACTGCGGGTTGAACATCCATAAGCAGCGCTCCACAGTCGATCCACCTTTTTTTTTTTTTTTCTGACTGTTGCCAGCCAGATCTTCAACATGTCAAGCCAAGCGCGCGCTTTGAGCGATATCATAGCGTGATTAATACATATGTCAGCTCTATCAAGTGTTGTGGGATGTGTCTGGTGCGTGTGTTTGGATGGTGCAGCTCAGTGCGTGGACGTGAGTGAGTGGGAGCGTTTGCGCAGCCGAGGTGCCCCCCCCCCCCCCCGGTGTGTGTGGAATGACCTGGAGAGCGAACGGTGTGTGATTTGGTGCGGATGAGTTGAAAGAGCGAGGCGACCGGAGCAGGTAGAATTTGTTGCTGACAACAGTGTGGTATATAAATAAAGCCCCAACGCTTCAGCAAAACGGCCTGTGCTTCTGTGTACCACTCGGGAGTTGATCGCGGAGGAAGATAGATCTCCCCTGCGTCCCAAAACCACGGTTAGGAGACGAAAGGCAGGAACGGTCAACACAAGCGTGCGATTGTGACAGAGATCATCCTGCGCAGTTCGCCCCACACGGGACACGAACCCGCAACCTCTCAGTCAACTACACAGTTCGAGCATGGGAGACATAGCATGATCGCGCTGAGCTAAAGGTCCGACCGATAGCTCAGCGCTACCGATACTGTATGAGGCTTTGGGAGGGAGGTTTACTAACGTTCTACGCCGAACAGTACTAGTTGGCATCCGTTACACTCTCCCCCTTAAACCTCACTCCCATGCCGGGTTCACGGCACCAGTGTGACAGAGATCATCCTGCGCAGTTCGCCCCACACGGGACACGAACCCGCGACCTCTCAGTCAACTACACAGTTCGAGCATGGGAGACACAGCATGATCGCGCTGAGCTAAAGGTCCGACCGATAGCTCAGCGCTACCGATACTGTATGAGGCTTTGGGAGGGAGGTTTACTAACGTTCTACGCCGAACAGTACTAGTTGGCATCCGTTACACGATCACAGACATGTCTCATGCGTGCGCTTCGAGCAATATTGTGCTTTATCATAGCGTGATTAATACATACAGTATGTCAGCTTTATCAGGCATGTGCTATAGCGCGTGATCACAGACACTCAGAGTGGCGGAAATGTGGCTGCCAATCCACGCCAACAGCCTCTCCGGCCACCACCGAGCATTTAAACATTTTTACACATTCATACCCAGTGTTATGGGCACTGGAGGCAATGCGGGTGAAGTGTCTTGCCCAGGGACACAACGGCAGGATATCTGGGGAGAGCGTGATGCGAACCGCCAACCATCGGGTTATTACACGACCTGCTCTACCTGCTGAGCCGCTGCCGCCCCACTTTTTCCTCAACTTTCCCTCTTTAGGAAAGCTATGGAGGCTCACCCCGCTCTCTTTATTTCCCTTTGATTGGAAATTACATCCAAAAGCCGCGCAATGTGGCATTTTCACTGGCAAATGGCAGTAGTTAGGAGCTTCGCTTCTTGGCTTGTATAAGACAGAAAAAACGGCTGCAACCATTCTACGTCACTACCCAGAATGCATTGCGACGTAAACAAAAATCGTAATAAAGTTTTTTAAAAATATATAAAACTGGGAATTATTTTCAAATAAATTAAATTATAGTTATGTTACTAACATCAAAATAAAACATATAGAGCTAACATGCCAATATAATCAGAGTTCCTTTTAAGTAAGAAACAGGATCCGCCCACAGAGTAAAATGCTCTTAGTAACCTTAATTTAGCAACATTTCATCATCAGGTATTGTCAAATCACTATCACAAAGACAAGCAATATATACACACCAGCACACTGATCACACAGCTGACTATGGTCTACATGACTGACAGTCAACCCGCTCTGGACTGGAAAAATCTGAAACAGAGCTGGGCAACTCTAAGACTCCCATATGAAGGAGAAAATTTGCATCTAGCAAAAGAGCAGATTTCCAGTCGTGAAAAAATTAGGACACCCTGCATAAGCCTGTGGGGTTTTTTTAACATATTTGGACATATGGATATTTAACCCCTTGCACTCTGGTCAATTTCCCTAAAAACGCCAAAAATTAACGTGCCCAAATTAAATCCAAAGCTGTTCTTCAACCCTTTGCAGCATCTTCATGGGGTTGGTCTCATTTAAAAGAAAACACTTTGAATTTTTTGGCAAAACAGTCATAATCTCTCTAAGTGCTCCGGCCACTGAATTACAGTCATCTAAACATAGTGAACTTGAAGAAAATAAATTTGGCCTGGGTGTTTTTTTGGGATACAAATGCTTGCAAATAACACACAGCTTCAGATCCGGGCTGGAAAATGCAACAGAAATGTAGAACCAAGTGTTATCCAGCTGAGGTCAAAATTTTGTAACAATACCACAAAAAGTGAATATATTACACAGCTTTTTCCTCAGGTTGTTCCCAGGCGTTTTGGAACTGTGCCAAATTGTGCCAGATGGCACAGTTTGGAAAAACGTCTGTAACTTTTGAATGATTCAATGTAGAAGCTTCATTTTGGGCTCTAATGAAAGGTCACACTCAGGGCTGTGTCTGTGTGTGTGTGTGTGGGGGGGGGGGGGTTGTCCCCGCTACAGAGGAAAGACATCGCCCGTTGCGCCACGGTCCGTCATGCAGCGATGACACACAGCTGTAATTTACCGATCGGTCAAAAGTCATTTTGATTACAATTTTCAGGGACAAAGAGTAATTTAGCTGAGAACACCTTACCTCTTCACAGCAGAAGCGGAGCTGGCGAACTTCTTCCTCATTGTCAGACGAACACGACGCTGGTCTCGCGACCCGATCAAAACATAATTCCATTATTGCGGTTTTGCGCTTCCATGATTGCGGTTTTTGGCGAACGATTTTTCAAAACAAATAACAGTAGTAATTAAAAATAGACTGGCAAACGCGTGTGTGTCACTCAGCCTTCGTCGTCGGCCTCCATCGGTCTATGATGACCATAGAAGACAATCCTAATGTCTATTCTGCTGGGACAAAAACAAAAAAAGCACCGCCTGGCCGAACATGCCGTTGCGCGAATGGCAGTCGCTGTCACCCAGGTTCCACTTGTGGATGGTCTCCGCGCTGCTGGGTCTGTGGGATTCTTCCTGCGGGTCCTTTTTTTATCTGCTGCAGGAAGCAGTCTGTCTTCACCCAGCCTTAAAAAAAAACAGCTCGCGAACTTGGCTCACTGCATTCACAGCTTTGATAGGCGGGTCCTTCTTGCTAGGTTTTCAGTCATTGGTTCTTCAAGGTTTCAGAAATCCAATTCAAGGCTTTTATTAGTCGAATGAGAGGTCAATCAGATGATCTAATCTGTTCGCGGCTGTGTCTGCAGTGGAAGAACGAATATGCAGCTCCCGCAGCTCCATCGTGCGTCCAAGAGCGCACGAGGGTGCACGAGAGCGCCCTCGTGTGCTCTGGGACGCAGAGACTTGCCCGCCCGTGGTACAACGGAATGCAAGAGGTTAATATCAATGTTAAAAACACTGGGAGATTCATGTAATACAACTAAACAATTAAAAATTAATTAAAGACTTTTTTTTTCAAATTTTCTGTCAAATGTAATTCTAAACAAAAAGTGAGGAATAAATTAGGACCCCCCCCCCATCTTTTTTTAGGACACCCCCACCTTCATTCCCACTTAAAATAGCTAAAATTAGTGTTAAAAATGCAAATAAAAACAAAAACAAGGTTAGACATAGATATGTGAACACTTCTTAATAAAGAACTGAATATTTAATGGGGTGTCCTAATTTTTTCATAACTGTAAATATAAGCACTTTGGAAATGCTTTAAAAATCACGAAAACAGATACAGTGCAATGAAAAAGTGTTTGCCACCTTCCTGATTTCTTATATTTTTGCGTATTTGTCACATTTAAAATGCTTCAGATCATCAAACAAAATTGAACATTAAACAATGATAATAAGATGCAGTTATTAAATGATGATTTTATTTAAGGGGAAAAAGCTGTCCAAACCCACCAGGCGCCATGTGAAAAAGATAACTGCCCCTTAAAGTAGAACTGAACTGAACGGCATTGAACGGCACTGGGTGATAGTACATACAATTATAAAGATAATTTATCATTGGCACCCCCTCCACAAATCCCGGAATCTTGGAGAAAATCGCGATTTTGAATTTCCCGCCCTGAAAAATCAGACAAATCCGCCGATTAACCGGAAGTGCAGCCGGAGTTCCGCGTGACGTCACGAGTGTGACACAGTCCTCCATGTTTACCATTGCGAGCACGTCGACACTGGTTGTTTTTGGTGCATTTTGTCGTGATAGTCGACTACAAAACACTTCCAACACCTGGGAAGATCTGTTCAGTGGCCAAGGAAAGCTGTCATGGCGACGAAAGAAAAGAAAGGGGGAGGAAAAGTGACCGGGAAGCGATGCGTTTCTAGATATAGATATTACAGTATTTATAAATAGCACAGTCAAATGCAGAGGCCAGTTCTGTTCATGTGTATTGCCACTATAGTCTGTAGAAGTATTGTAATACATAGCCCAATTTTTTGAATGAATGAATGAATTTATTTATTTTGGATAGTACAGTACAGGTTGAAAGAAACTGAATGATATAACAACAAGGTCAAATTGAACAATGACTCATCTGATTATACAATTCAACATAAGTTATCCGAAATGGGTGATGGCTGAAGCCGCAGCTTATATTGCCCACCCATATTCCGTCCAAGAATTCAAAAGAGAAAACAGGCAAGAGCGATTACGCCACCGTGCACCGTGGGCTGCACGGTGGCGCAGTGGTTAGCACTGCGGCAGCACAGTTTACCCTTGGCCGGGGGATTGTGGGGATCGTGGGATCGTGGGTTCGATCCCAGCCCCCGACCAACAGTGATCTGTGTGGAGTTTGCATGTTCTCCCCGTGTTGCGTGGGTTTACTCCGGGATTTCTCCGGTTTCCTCCCACATGCCAAAGACATACATGTTAGGTTAATTGGCTGTTCTAAATTGTCCCTAGATATCTGTTTCCTATAGGCCCTTAGAATAGAGGGTTAGTATTAATGAAAGCGCTTTGAGTGGTCTTTGTGACTTGAAAAGCGCTATATAAGTGCAGGTTAGTTAGTTAGTTAGTTACAATTCAAAACAAAACTAAGACAAAATGTGACAGAGAAAAAAGAAAACTAAGCTACAACACAACACAGGCTGGATATGTTACAACTCGCCGCTCATTAGCGGCACCAGCTGCGCGCACACTTGCGCCTCATCAGCAGCGTGGGATATAAGCCACTCTGCCCTGGGCTTTGGCATGAAGCCGTCTGATTCCTTCAGCCCTCTTGCTGCAGAGGAAGCCCCTCATCTCCCAGCAAGATCTACAGCGTAAGCATACCTACTTTTGCCTTTCCAGTCTCTCCCCTGTGCACTGGTGTATTCCCCGGCGGCGGACCTCGCCTCTGCATCGCCGTCTGCCAGCTGCTGTCACAGGTGCATTAGGTCTCTGTCTCCCGGGCTCGCCCTTGTGCACGCCTGCCACCTGCCACACTCCTGCATCCTCCTCTGTCTCGTCACCGATCCTGAATGCCTCTTCACTCTGAAAACTCTGGTGTTCTTGACTGCTGGAACTGCTATCATCTGCCATTGTTGTTTTGTTTAGGGATCACACTCGTGACGTCATGCAGCGTCGTCTGCACTACTTCCGGTTTGTTTGGCACTGCCAGCCAGAGGCAAAAGTTTATCGGCTTACAGCTTGGCCATCGCACGGCCTAAAAATTTCTTTTATGTGTTGAAAAATACAATAGGTAATAAGGAATTAATCTGCTTTTTTTTTTTTTTTTTTGAATGAATGAATGAATTTATTTATTTCGGATAGTACATTACAGGTTAAAAGAAACTGTATAATATAACAACAAGGTCAAATTAGACAAAGACTCCTTCTACTATACAATTCCACGTGAGTTATCCGAATGGGTGATGGCTGAAGCCGCAGCTTATATTGCCCACCCATATTCCATCCAAGAATTCAAAGGAGGAAAAAGAGAAAACAAGACAAGAGCGATTACAATTTAAAACAAGGCTAAGACAAAATATGACAGAGAAAAAGAAAACTGAGCTAGTCTAAGTTAAGCGGTTACTATTCAAAAACAAATCTAAGACATAGTGTCACAGAGAAAAAAGAAAAACTAAGCTATAACACAACACAGGCTGGAAATGTCAATCCTTATGTGAGTTTACATGTCGTCTTGTAAATATGTTTGGAGTATTTCTTCCTTTAGTTTTTGTTTAAATTGTCCAAGCTTTGTACATGATTTTAATTCAGGTCCAAAATCGTTCCATAATCTGACACCTTGCACTGAAATACAGTGTTGCTTGGTAGTTGTTCTCACTGTAGGCTTTTGAAATATACATGTTCCTCTGAAGTGATATCGTTTCTCCCTTGTTTGGAACAACTTTTGGATATTTGCGGGCAGTGATAGATTCTTCACTTTGAACATTATTATTGCGGTTTTAAAGTCGATCAGATCTTTCAACTTGAGAGTTTTTTGTTTAAGAAAAAGTGGGTTTGTTGGTTCCCTGTAAGCTGCTTTGTTGATTATTCTAATAGCTCTCTTTTGAAGCATAAAGAGTGGATATATGTTTGTTTTATATGTATTTCCCCATACTTCATTACAATATGTCATGTATGGGAGTATTAATGAATGATACAAGGTGTATAGTGTGGGTTGATTCAGCAAATTTTTCACTCTGTGTAATATTGCAATTGATTTGGATACTTTACCTTTTATATAATTAATATGTGGCTTCCAACACAGTTTGTTATCAATTATTACTCCAAGGAATTTAGTTTCGGATACCCTTTCAATCTCTACACCATTTACACTGAGTTTGGGTACTGGGTAGTTGTGATGGTTGTTAAAGACTATAAATTTTGTCTTGCTTAAATTGAGCGTTAATTTGTTTGAATCAAACCACAGTTTCAGCTTTCCTAATTCCTTTCCGAGTGTATCCAGAAGTTGTTCCAAGTTGTTTCCACTGCATAGCAGGTTAGTGTATTCTACTTTTTGCGCCAAAAGGTGGGTTCAGTTCTACTTTAAACCCAATAACTGGTTGTGCCACCCTTTTTCACAGACCTGTACATAAAAGATAAAGTTTAAAAATAGTATATTCTTCACTTCTTAAAGGACAGAAGTAGGTTCAGCCTAACTGCTGGCCAGAGTATGTTGATACCACTAACAGCCCAGACAAAAGAAGACGATGAAAAGGAACATCAAAGTGCACAGACCTTTTGGAGAGGAAATCCCACCCCCTCAACTGTCTGTTGTGTAAGCTCTATTAATTACACCAATTAAGAAGGAAAAAACTAACTGCTTATTAAAATAACAAGGTTTAAGGTCACAATTTAACTTTAAAGCCTTGGGTGATAATTTGTTCAGGGTCAAATAATATGAATAACCCTATTCCTTTGAAAGGAATGTTGCTGATGTCACCTCCTCTTCTTGGGGTTGTCACAGTATATTTCAAGTTTTGTCTTTGAAATAATAGGTCTATCCATAACTTACTTTTTTCTCTTCATTTACCATCTTCAAATTTAATGCAGTTTCTCATTCAGTTTTCCTTTTATCAAATACTGTTGGTTATGTCCTTTAGTCCTGGTGGGCTAAAAAAAAAAGAATAATAATTCTTTAAATATTTTATTCTACATATTACCCAATATTTAAAAACGTGCAGCAACATAACATAAAAAAGTCCAGTGTGTGGAATACTGCTACTATCAGGTTGCTATTGGCCTTTTTTAAATCTTTTAACATCTTCTTATTACTTCACATTTTTTATTATCTTTTTTTTTTTTCCAATAGTCATCTTCATCAAGGCACAAACTGCTTTCAGTGCTGTGTGCCAAATATTTTTCCTGGCTCCCCTGACTTCCAACACCCACTCAGTGTTCACTCTCTACCACCTTCATCTCCACTCTGCCTCTACTTCTAATTTATATCTCTATCCCTTTTACCATCTGTGTTGAAAGTTGTGTTTTAGTTCCAGCCTTTCTGAAAAAAAAAACCACACATACAAGCACATGTGCTCATAAATAAATGCACACACCAGCAGATGCATATTGTTCTACTTGACACAGCTTAAGCACGGTGACAGGAGTGGGAATGCGTGCATTTTAGGGATGCAAAGAAACCAAGAAAGCGGAGAGAGAACGGTGCAGGGAAAAGGCCGAGTGGGAGTGAGGGAAGAGGGACTCAACTGTAATGCTATTGAGAAGCAATTTGTGAAGCCTGTGCATATGCATACAGGCCCACGGTCCCCATCTGCCCACATCATCAGCTCACTGCTGGTGACATCAACCAAGACAAAGAGGTTTCGGATGCTCCAGCTGTATTATGTGGGTGGTATTATAAAATCTAATCTAAGTCAAAGTCAATTGTATTTGTCTAAGGATGCAGAGTTGCATGTGTTCCCTCTATAAAGATGTGTGTCTTTGTGCATACTTCTGCCCTTTCATATTTGTGTCCAGCTTCCTGTGCCGCTCTTCCAGTGGGGAAAAAAAACAAAAAACGATAGCCTGAATATCTTCCATCTCCTCAAAATGAGAAAACAATTATTAAGGATGTAATTAAAGTATTGGCAGGACAAGTGCAACTTTAATTGAATGACAGCTAAATGACAGTCAAATGACAGTGAAGCAGCCCAGTCTCATCATATCCGTTATGGTTCATATAAAATCTCATCAGATACCACGCAGCTACACAATGAGCTCAGCTTAAGACGTTTACACCAATCTTCACGTCCAGAAAGAGACACACATGTACTGAGTTTATAGGATAATGCCTGACAGACGTCATTTGTAATAAATTGATTCATTTTGATTCGCCGGGAGACTTCTACATTTTCCCTCTTCATTCAATTAAAGGATGCCTATAAAAAGCATTGTATTACCTGTCTGGCAGACCACACACGTAAAGTGACACTTCACCAAAAATCAAGTGTTTTTCTTGTTAATATGTATGTCTGTAACATGTTTTTGATGACTTACAAGACATATCAAGCGCGAAATCCCTCAAATGTCTGAAATCTGATTTTTGCTATAAAGTTTCCCTTAGCCCCGCCCCCTGCAAAAAGGTGAGTTGAGAGAGAACGTTTTTGGTGACATAACTATTTGTGGTGTTGGCACGTGGGTAGTGTTGAGCCAACCAGGACACTCTGGCTTAACTGACATTATCCTTCAGGCTAGTTAACATTTTTTTAACAAACTACTTTGAAAACTTGATCCAAATTAAGGTGGGTTTAACCATTAAACTGCCTTTAAGGACTGATATAGTTTCAGTCATTATCCTGGGCCACCGTGCATACAACTGGGCCTGTCCTTCAACCAGTAAGTCTTTTTATCACAGGATTTATTCTGATAATGTAGAAAGAAAATGGCGCTCTACTAATTTAGATGAAATCTATTTAGCTTGGAGAAATCATCTTTTAATTTATAAAAAATCTCTTAGAAAAGCTAGAACGAGTTATTACTCTGCATTAATAGAAGAGAACAAGAATAATCCCAGGTTTCTTTTCAGTACTGTAGCCAGGTTGACAAAGAGTCAGGACTCTGTCAATCCTAGCATCCCCTTAGAGCTTACTAGTCAGGACTTTATGAACTTTTTCAATAATAAAATTTCATCCATCAGAGATAAAATCAATCAGATTCTTCCCACAGTTAACTTAAATACTGTAACTACTACAACTCCTTCTATTGATGTCTGTCTTGATGAGTTTACTCCAATCGACCTTTGTGAGTTAGACAAAATAGTTTCCTCATCCAAACCTTCAACTTGTCTTTTAGACCCTATTCCTACCAGGTTATTTAAAGAAGTCTTCCCACTTATTGGTAGCTTTATTCTTCATATAATCAATTCTTCATTAACTTTAGGCCATGTACCGCAGGCTTTTAAAACGGCTGTAATTAAACCCTTACTCAAAAAGCCAACGCTAGATCCAGGAGCTTTAGCTAACTATAGACCAGGGGTGTCCAACCAGGTGCCATGGAGAGCCAAGACCCTGCAGGTTTTCTCTTCTACCCAGTCTCTTCAGCAGGTGTTTTCACTTATCAGCAATCAGTGGGAAGAAGTTCACAGAAATCTGCTGTTGAAGACACTGGTTGAAGGTAAAACCTGCAGGGTCTTGGCTCTCCATGGCACATGGTTGGACACCCCTGCTATAGACCAATCTCTAATCTCCCTTTCATTTCAAAAATCTTAGAAAGAGTTGTTGCTACGCAATTATTTGACCACCTGCAGGGAAATGGTTTACTTGAAGAGTTTCAATCTGGGTTTAGAATCCATCATAGTACTGAAACAGCCTTAGCAAAGGTCACTAACGACCTCCTCATTGCATCTGATAATGGACTAGTTTCTGTACTTGTCCTTTTAGATCTTAGTGCAGCTTTTGATACTATTGATCATAATATTCTACTTGATAGATTAGAACACTATGTTGGACTTAATGGAACTTCGTTGCAGTGGTTTAGATCTTATTTATCTGATAGGTTCCAGTTTGTTCATGTAAATGATGAGTTTTCTTTCAGCTCAAAGCTTAGTCATGGAGTTCCACAGGGATCTGTGCTAGGCCCTACTCTTTTTAGTTTATATATGCTTCCGTTAGGCAACATTATTAGAAAGCACTGTATACATTTTCATTGTTATGCAGATGACACACAATTATACCTGTCAATGAAGCCAGATGATACTAATCAATTAGCCAAGTTAGAAGCCTGTCTTAAGGAAATCAAAGCTTGGATGACTTGTAATTTCCTGCTATTAAATTCAGATAAGACTGAAATCATTCTTGTTGGTCCAAAAAACCTTAGAAATTCCTTTCCAAATCAAACTTTCAGTTTGGATGCGGTTACTCTCTCTTAATAGCTCTGTGAGGAACCTTGGAGTTATTTTTGATCAGGATTTGTCCTTCAATTCACATATTAAATTTGTTTCTAAGACTGCCTTCTATCATTTGCGTAATATTGCCAAGATTAGGAGCATCTTGTCTCAGAGTGATGCTGAGAAGCTGATCCACGCTTTTGTTAGCTCGAGATTAGATTATTGTAATTCTTTATTATCAGGCTGTCCTAAAACATCTTTAAAAAGTCTTCAGCTGATCCAAAATGCTGCAGCAAGAGTTTTAACAGGTACTAGAAAGAGAGATCATCTCTCTCTGGTTCTGGCCTCCCTTCATTGGCTTCCCATAGAGTTTAGAATTAAGTTTAAAATCCTTCTTCTTACTTACAAAGCTCTAAACAATCAGGCTCCTTTTTATTTAAAAGATCTGATACTACCGTATCATCCTAACAGAGCACTACGCTCCCAAAATGCAGGATTACTTGTAATACCTAGAATCTCCAAAAGTACAATGGGAGGCAGAGCCTTCAGTTATCAAGCTCCTCTCCTGTGGAATCAGCTGCCAATCTGGATTCGGGAGTCAGACTCGATCTCTGTTTTTAAGAATAGGGCTAAAACCTACCTTTTTGATATAGCCTACAATTAGGGAGGGATCATGTGTTTCTGAACCCTCCCTTAGTTATGCTGCTAATAGGTTTAGTCAGCCGGGGGACCTCCAGTAATGCACTGGGCCTCACTCCTTTCCCTCACTCTCTATGAAATATTTTTTTTTTGCTGGTCATTAACATTTGTTTGTTCTCTCCCATAGATTGAGTCCCCATCGTGCTGTTTGCTCTCTACATGTCTGTTCTTTTCTTCTTCTCTATCCCCTCACCCCCCAGCCAGTCGCAGCAGATGACTGCCCCTCCCTGAGCCTGGTTCTGCTGGAGGTTTCTTCCTGTTAAAAGGGAGTTTTTCCTCTCCACCGTCGCCAAGTGCTTGCTCACAGGGGATCGCCTGATTGCTGGGGTCTTTCTGCAACTGTGGGGGTCCCCCCTACAGTTGACAGTGCTATGAGATGACTGTTGTTGTGAAATGGCGCTATATAAATAAAGTTGAATTGAATTGAATTGGTAGCTACTGTTAGCCTTGTGGTTGAGCCTAGTAATCATCAATTCTGCATTTGGGGGGGGGGGGGGGTGAAAAGATTTTTACATGAAACTGTCAGACAATGAAATGTTTTTTGTAGGAAAAAAAGGAGGATGAGATACCATTTTAGACAATGTAGATTTGTTTTTATAGGGAATTTATATCCACAGAGTGCGTCTTTTAAAAAAAACAGAACCACAGGTTCAAATCAGTAGAGTGTTGACTCTAACAACTCAGCCAAAGCTGTCTCCTTTTAGTCTCTGTAAAAGATGACACTAAAAGACAGACTTCAAGCAACTGGATCCCATCCCTGTTTGTCTGTCTCTGCTCCTATATTATGCTTACATACAGTGGTGTGAAAAAGTGTTTGCCCCCTTCCTGATTTCTCTTTTTTTTTTTGTATGTTTGTCACACTTTAATGTTTCAGCTCATCAAACAAATTTAAATATTAGACAAAGAAAACACAAATAAACACAAAGGGCAGTTTTTAAATGAAGGTGTTTATTATTAAGGGGGAAAAAATCCAAACCTACATGGCCCTGTGTGAAAAAGTGAGTGCACCCTAAACCTAATAACTGGTTGCGCCAGTGCAATATTGCGATAACTGGCAATGGGTCTTTTACAGAGCTGTGGAGGAATGTTGGCCCACTCATCTTTGCAGAATTGTAATTCAGCCACATTGGAAGGTTTTCGAGCAAGAACCGCCTTTTTAAGGTCATGCCACAGCATCTCAATGGGATTCAGGTCAGGACTTTGATTAGGCCACTCAAAAGTCTTCATTTTGTTTTTCTTAAGCCATTCAGAGGTGGACTTGCTGGTGTGTTTTGGATCATTGTCTTGCTGCAGAACCCAAATGCACTTCAGCTTGAGGTCACAAACAGATGGCCAGACATTCTTCTTCAGGATTTTTTGGTAGACAGCAGAATTCATGGTTCCATTTACAACAACAAGTCTTCCACGTCCTAAAGCAGAAAAACAGCCCCAGACCTTCACACTACCACCACCATATTTTACTGTTCGGATGATGTTCCTTTTCTGAAATGCTGTCACTTTTACACTGGATGTAATGGGACACACCTTCCAAAAAGTTCAACTTTTGTCTCATTAGTCCACAGAGTATTTTCCCAAAAGTCTTGGGGATCATCAAGATGTTTTCTGGCAAAACTGAGACAAGCCTTTATGTTCTTTTTGCTCAGCAATGGTTTTTGTTTTGGAACTCTGCCATACAGGCCATTTTTGCCCAGTCTCTTTCTTATGGTGGAGTCATGAACACTGACCTTATCTGAGGCAAGTGAGGTGTGCAGTTCTTTGGATGTTGTTGTGGGGTCTTTTGTGACCTCTTGGATGAGTCGTCGCTGTGCTCTTGGGGTAATTTTGGTCGGCCGGCCACTCCTGGGAATGTTCACCACTGTTCCATGTTTTCGCCATTTGTGGATAATGGCTCTCACTGTGATTCACTGGAGTCCCAAAGCTTTAGAAATGGCTCTGTAACCTTTTCCAGACTGATAGATATCATTTACTTTGTTTCTCATTTGTTCCAGAATTTCTTTGGATCGCAGCATGATGTCTAGCGTTTGAGGATCTTTTGGTCTACTTTGTCAGGCAAGTCCTATTTAAGTGATTTCTTGATTGAGAACAGGTGTGACAGTAATCAGGCCAGGGTGTGGAACTCAGCTTTCCAAAGATGTGATAAACCACAGTTAATTTGTGCTTTAATCACTTTTTCACACAGGGCCATGTAGGTTTGGATTTTGTTTTTACCCTTAATAACAAACACCTTCATTTAAAAACTGCATTTTTTGTTTACTTGTGTTATCTTTGTCTAATATTTCAATTTGTTTGATGATCTGAAGCATTTAAGTGTGACAAACATACAAAAAAATGAGAAATCAGGATGGGAGAAAACACTTTTTCACACCACTGCATGTCTGTATTTATGAAAGTGACACTCACTTTCTCTTTAGTCAAAACCTCACACCGATTAACTTCAGCTGATGTCATGAGTGACTGCTCTGCCCTGCCTGTGACCACAAAGCTCTCACAGCTTGTGTCAGGGGAGCTGATGGAGGGGAGGACAATAAAGAATACGACAAGTGAGGAATTAAAAGCCGGTAAACAACAAGCTAGGGGAAAAACAATGCTGTTCCTTTAATGACCATTTGAGGCCATCACCAAAAAATAGTGATTATCGATAGATCATATGGCTGCATGTTTAAGTTCTCAGAATAACATTTCCAAAGTTATTAACTGTCATGAGCTCCCCATGCGCCTCTCTAATGTGCACGGCGAGGGGAGAAAGGACAAGAGGATTTAAGTGCAGGGTTACACCAAACACACATTTATTAACACAAAACTTAACATACAGACACAGAACAGCTTGGATCCTCGTTAGTGTCCTCAAGGTAGCCCTACGCGCACACACTGGAGGAAAACAGCGGCGGAACAGCACACAGGCAGTTACTCACAGTGGGGGGGGGCAGACCGAGTCGTCACAGCGAAAATCCAAGACACACTGACAATCCTTACTGACGTGACAGTTGACGGCGGAGAACGACCATCCATCGCGTACAATGATCCAGTGGTGTCTGTCTAGCGAAGAGCTCCTTTAATACAGATGCCGCTGGCGTGACAAATAGGGAACACCTGGGTGAGCGCGGGAAACATGATTACTGGGGCGAACAGCTGGCTGTCAGAAAGAGGGAGGCATGGCCGGACAGGCCAGAGCAGCAGCTACAGGCAGGAACAGAAACGGTGCGCGGAAATGAAAACAACAAGAAATCAAAACACAACTCCACATAATAAACCCACTGCCTAAGCCACCAGGACCGATCAGAACCGAGCCCACAGGAAACACGGGATCGGTTCATGACAGAGCCCCTCCTTCTAGGGGTGGATAGCAGACACCACGGTAACATCATAAGAACCCACCACCACCACCAATCCCACAGGCAAAACAATAACACACGAACCCGGGTGGGAGGTAGGAGGAACAGGAAAGGAGGGAACACAATACCTCACCCAGGGTCCACAATTAACCCCCCCCACCCCCAAGTCCACGGGCGTTGGTGCTCAGGAGGCCGCCCAGAGTCCCAGGCCCAGCAGAAGGTCCAGTGGACAGAATCCAGCGGTCTGCCGGAGAACATGGGCCACCAGACCCCGGGAGTCAATTCTTCTGGTGGCCAGCTCTCGTTGATCAGCCACCAGGATGGAGGGGGTGAAGCTGGAGACGGCCTGCCCACCGGAATTCTGACTGGAGGGCAACCGGACCGAGGAGAGGGAACCTCCGCAGCATCCTCAGTAGCACCCGCGGTGGGCCCCAAACGAGCCAGCTCCGCTGCACCCACGGTGGACTCCAGCGGGAGCCTAACTGCACCTGCGGTGACCCCTGACCGTGCCAGCTCCACTGCACCCACGGTGGACTCCAGCGGGAGCCTAACTGCACCCACGGTGGCCCCCGACTGGGCCAGTTCCGCTGCACCCACGGTGGACTCCAGCAGTAGCCTAACTGCACCCACGGTGGCCCCTGACCGGGCTGGGTCCACTGCACCCATGATGGACTCCAGTGGGAGCCTAACTGTGCCCACAGTGGCCCCTGGCTGGGCCGGCTCCGCTGCACCCACGGTGGACTCCAGCAGGAGCCTGGCTGCTTCCACGGTGGCCCCTGACTGGGCTGGCTCCACTGCACCCGCGGTGGACCCCGATTGGGCCAGAGCTGCACTCACAGTGAGCGGACCAACCCACAGGAGCACCAGGCTGAGGAGACGATCGATGGGAGGAGCCCTGATGACCCTAGCAGGAGAAGCTGGAGCAGCGACGTCCTCCTTTGGCAGGCCCAGACCCTCGGCGACCTCCGGTGGTGACACACCCTCTCCAGCGACCCTGGTTGAAGGCTCAAGGGAAGCTGGAGAAGAAAGATGGTTAGGGTCGCCGGCAGCGGCAGAGCCCAGCGAAGGAAGTTCAGATGCAGCTGTGCGCTGCGCCTGACTCTCCTCACCCAGAGTCAGGCAAGATCTCTCTAAAACTGACATAAGAAAAACAAGAGAGATTATTTGCCTGAGCTCGAGCTCCACCGCAGTCCAGGACTCCGTCAATCCCGGCAATGAACACTCGGGCCCGGCCTCCAAAAGGTCCAGCTCCAGCTCCCAGTCCACTGCAGACGCCTCTGCAGCTGGCAGGATGGTGTTGGCAGTCCTGTTGTCCACCTGCAGCAGCTCCAACGCTGGGGATTTCACCGGCGTGGCTGTAGGGGGACCTCTCCATGCTAACTCCGGGAATGGATCATCCGAAGCCACTGGCTCCTCCACCGTCTGATGGCCCTGGCCTTGGGCCAGCTGGCCCTCAGGGAGAATGGGAGGAGACATAGAGAGGGGAGGAGACATAGAGAGGTCCGCTGGGTCCTCTCCCGGAGGAGAGGACCCAGCGGACTGCTGAAACTGGGCCTCTCCCTCGGGAGACAGACAAAGTTTGCAATTGGATGGAGTGAGATGAAAAAACAATTGCCTGTCACCCCGGCTCCCAATGTTGACAGCTGCAAACTGTGGGCAACCACCTTTCTTCATTTCACTGACTCCTTCAATAGATTGCAGAGGAGCCGGCTCCGATGACGTGGAGGTAGGCGTGGCCAGGACAATCTCGGAGGGCATCTCGGAGGGCCTCTCGGCGACTGGAGCGATGACTGCCGCTGAAGACGAGAGGGGCTTCCTCCAGCGAGGCTTCCTTTTCCTCACGGTCGGCTGGGGCATCAGATAGTCTGGAATTCTGAGCACACCATCCGGCCGCAAGTAATCAAGGCCGATGATCTCCAGAGAAACAGGGAGCGAATGCGATGTAGCCGCAGGGGGCTCAAGCGCTGGGAGCTCCTCAACCGACCCCGTGGACGTCACGGCGACAATCTCCCGGAAAATCTTGGCCGCCTCCAGATGGTCCCACAGGCTATCCCGATTCATCACTCTGACTGCGGCGTCCCGAGCCCATTGAACTGCCTCGGGAGAACAGGGCTGCAGCACCCACGATAGAAGGTCCTCCAGCAGACAGAGCAAGCGCAGCTCCCTCTCCAGCAGCTCAGCCATAGTGCCCGGAAAGCAGGTGAGTGAAAAACGAGACCGTCCAAAAAATGAAAAAATTATTTGTGTGGGTGTAACCCGCTAAATCCTTTTTACGGCTGGATCATTCTGTTATGAGCTCCCCTTGCGCCTCTCTAATGCGCACGGCGAGGGGAGAAAGGACGAGAGGATTTAAGTGCAGGGTTACACCAAACACACATTTATTAACACAAAACTTAACATACAGACACAGAACAGCTTGGATCCTCGTTAGCGTCCTCAAGGTAGCCCTACACACACACTCACACACTGGAAGAAAACAGCGGTGGAACAGCGCACAGGCAGTTACTCACAGTGGGGGGGGCAGACCGAGTTGTCACAGCGAAAATCCAAGACACACAGACAGTCCTTACTGACATGACGGTTGACGGAGGAGAACGACCATCCAACACGTACAATGATCCAGCAGCGTCTGTCTAGCAAAGAGCTCCTTTAATACAGATGCCGCTGTTGTGACAAATAGGGAACACCCGGGCGAGCGCGGGAAACATGATTACTGGGGCGAACAGCTGGCTGTCAGAATGAGGGGGGCATGGCTGGACATGCCAGAGAGGCAGCTACAGGCAGGAACAGAAACGGTGCCCGGAAATGAAAACAACAAGAAACCAAAACACAACTCCACATCATAAACTCACTGCCTGAGCCACCAGGATAGATCAGAACCAAGCCCACAGGAAACACGGGCTCGGTTCATGGCAATTAACTATACAGTGATCCCTCGCTACTTCGCGCTTCACCTTTCGCGCCCTCAGTGCATCGCGGATTTTTCAAAAATATTCATCAAAAATTCAAAATTGAGAAATAATGGGCGGGCGCTAGCAGAAGGCAGGGAGACTACATTAGACCATCAGGTATCAACACGGAGAGCCGCACAACTCAAAAAATCCACCTCTCTGTTCGCTGTTCTCGTGTTGGCTCGGCTCGGAAATCTCGCAAGCTGATTGGCCGAGACGTTTCACCCTGCAAGCTGATTGGCCGAGACGTTTCACCCACCTCCTCTCCCTGCCGCGCGCCCATGAAGGGAAGGAAGACCGCATTCATTGCTCTTTATCGCTCGTGTTACGTAGTCTCGCAGCGTGGAACTTTTTGCTGTTCTCTTGTGCCATTTTGTGCGAAATAGTCTTCCCGTCGAGCCACTACGCCGCCTCCTGCAGCTTCTCCAGCTCTATCGGAAGCTGCCCTCGACGATCCTGCGCTTCTAGCACCTGACGATGAGGCGTCACCTGAGGAGCAGGAAAGCTCTCATTAACCTGTGAAGTAAATCATCTTCATCTTGAGTTACGTATCTTGTTATAAGAATAAAAGAGTTCAAAAAACATATTTATGTACACTTTATTTACATCTACGTATGTATGTACACGTACACACACACACACACACACACGTATCATATGAGAGAGAGAGAGTGAGAGAATGAATGTACGTATTATTTATGGATGACGTCATTAGGGGTGACGCTACTTCGCGGTTTTTCACTTTTCGCGGTCAGTTCTGGAACCCATTAACCGCGATAAGTGAGGGATCACTGTATATGTTACATGTTATGGGTTATATGAGGTGAAAGAAACTAGATATCATTTGAAAGGGTTGTGCATCCCCCTCCAAAAAAACAAAATCCGAAATTAAGTATCAGTGTTCAAGATCACCGTTTTTCTGTTGTTGGGGTTAACTTAATAAATTACTGCACTAATGCTATGAACAATATTCATGTTTAAGAAAATGACAAAATGAACTTTAATAGAAAAATATAAACATGTTTGGCATATAATGAATGAACTGATGTATATAGGTTGTTTTAGTGGGAATTCTGTGGCTTGCTTAGCACTGCTAAGTAAATGTAGGCACACACAGCAGGGAAAATAAGTATTGAACATGTCAACTTTTTTCTAAGTATTGAACATGTCAACTTTTTTCTCCATCCATCATCCACCCATCCATCCATCCATCTTTTACCACTTTTCCGGAGGTCTGGACTGCGGAGGCAGCAGTTCAAGTAGACAAGCCCAGACTTCACTCTCCCCGGCCACCTGTTCCAGCTTTTCAGAGAGGATACCAAGGCGCTCCCAGAACAACTGGGAAACATAGTCTCTCCAGCGAGTTCTGGGTCTGCCCCGGAGTCTCCCAGTGGGACATGCCCAAAACACCTCAAGTGGGAGGCGTCCAGGAGACATCCTAATCAGATGCCCATACCACCTCAACTGGCTCCTTTCAATGTGGAGGAGCAGCGGTTCTACTCCGAGCCTCTCCCAGATGACTGAGCTTCTCACCTTATCTCTAAGGGTGACTCCAGAAATCCTACAAAGAAAGCTCATTTCAGTTGCTTGTATCCACAATCTCATCCTTTTTGGTCATTACCCAAAGCTCGTGACCATAGTTGAGGGTAGGAACGTAGATTGACCAGTAAATCAACAGCTTTGCCTTAGAGCTTTGCTCCTTCTTCACCACAACAGACCGATACAACGTCCGCATCACTGCAGATGCTGGCAATACAAACCAAACTCTCACAACAGTCATATAGAGACCGGATAACTCGAAACAACAAGCCCAATACCTCATACTCCTGAAGCACCTTCCACAAAAAACCATGAGGGACGCAGTTGAATGCCTTCTCCAAGTCCACAAAACACATGCAAACTGGTTGGTCAAACTCCCACAAACCCTCAAGGATTCTCAAGAGGATAAAGAGTTGGTCCAATGTACCCCGATCAGGACGAAAACCACACTGCTCCTCCTGAATCCGAGGTTCGACCAACAGCCGGACTCTCCTCTCCAATACCCTGGCATAGACCTTCCCAGGGAGACTGAGGAGTGAAGATCCCTCTAAAGTTGGAGCACACCCTCCGGTCCCCTTTCTTGAAGAGAGGAACCACCACCCCAGTTTGCCATGCCAAAGGCACTGTCCCCGACCTCCACACAGAGGTGTGTCAACTATGACAGCACTACAACATTCAGGGTCTTGAGGTACTCAGGGCAAATCTCATCCACCCCCGGGGCCTGGCCACCAAGGAGTTTTTTAACCACTTTGGCAACCTCAGCCCCTGTGATGGATAAGATAAGATAAGATAAGATAAGACTTTATTAGTCCCACAATGGGGAAATTCCAGGATTGCAACAGCACAGGGACAGCAACACTCAGAGCAACAATCAGAGGGCAAGAAAAAAAAAAGCAAGCAAGAGCAGCTAATATACATATGTACATATTACTATAAATATATATATATATATATATATATATATATATATATACACAGACACAGTGCAGAGCATTGTAGCTGGATGGAATAAATATATGAGTATATAAACACACAGTGCAGAGCATTGTAGCTAGATGGAATAAATATGTAGATATATAAACACCCACAGTACGGAGCATTGCAGCTAGGTGGAATAAATATGTAAATATATAAACACACACAGTGTGGAGCATTGTAGCTAGATGGAATAATATGTAGATATATAAACACACAGTGCGGAGCATTGTAGCTAGATCGAATAAACATATAGATATATACTGTAAATATAAACACACCCAGTGCGGAGCATTGTAGCTAGATGGAATAAATATGTAAATATATAAACACACACAGTGCAGAGCATTGTTGCTAGATGGGATGAAACAGCACAACCGTCTACTTAGTTATCCGACATGGTATGATTTTGTGCCCATACATATTCTCACCCTCCATAGCGACTGGTATTTTCCTAGTTGTATGCCGGAGGGGACCATTGTGTAAGTCTATTGCATCTTTTGCGTTCAAAAACTATTAGGTTGTTACGTCTTTTTGCTATCTCTGCGAGCAGCCCTGCTTAGGTTGTACAGTCTGACAGCCGTTGGTAGGAAGGACTTGCAAAACCTCTCGGTTGTGCACCTGGGATGATGTAGTCTGCCGCTAAATGAGCTCCTCAGTGCATTCAGTATGTCCTGCATAGGGTGGAACTCGGACTCCAGCAGAGATGACAGTTTAGCCACCGTCCTTCTCTCTCCCATCTCCTCCACCGGGTCAAGGCGCTGCCCCAGGACAGAGCTAGCTTTCTTGATCAGTTTGTTCAGTCTCTTCCTATCGGCTGCGGTAATGCCACTGCCCCAGCAGACCACTCCAAAAGTGATGGCTGATGCCACCACCGTGTCATAGAATGTCTTCAGCAGCGCCCCTTGTACACCAAAAGACCTGAGTCTCCTCAGTAGGAACAGCCTGCGCTGTCCCTTCTTGTAGAGTGTGTCAGTATTGTGTGACCAGTCTAGTTTATTGTTCAGATGAACACCCAGGTACTTGTAGGATGTCACCATCTCAATGTCTGTTCCCTGTATATTTACTGGTGCTGTGAGGGGTTGTCCATGCCTGTGGCAGTCCACCACCAGCTCCTTAGTTTTCCTCGCGTTGATCTGGAGGCAGTTCCGATGGCACCAGTCCACGAAGTCCTGGATAAGCCCTCTGTACTCAGCTTCATCTCCATTGGAGATGAGGCCAACGATCGCAGAGTCATCAGAGAACTTCTGTAGATGGCAGTGTGTTGTGTTGTGTGAGAAGTCCACAGTATAAAGAGTGAACAGGAAGGGAGCCAACACCGTTCCCTGGGGGGCCCCCCCGTGCTACCGATGATCGTGTCGGACACACAGTCCCGGGTTCTCACAAACTGAGGCCGTTTCGTGAGGTAGTCCAGGATCCATGATGACAGGTGCTGGTCCACCCCTGCGCGCAGCAGCTTGTCCTTCAGGATCATCGGTTGGATGGTGTTGAAAGCACTGGAGAAGTCAAAGAACATGATCCTCACCACATTCCCGGGCTTCTCCAGGTGGGACAGAGAACGGTGAAGGAGGAAGATCACCGCATCCTCCACCCCAATGCCATGCTGGTAGGCGAACTGGAGTGGATCCATCGCTGGTTCCACCAGGGGGCGGAGGTGAGCAAGGAGCAGTCTCTCCAGGGTCTTCATCAAGTGGGACGTCAAGGCCACCGGTCTGTAGCTGTTCAGGTCTTTGGGGTGGGAAGTTTTTGGTACAGGTACTACACAAGATGTTTGCCACAGCTGTGGTACCCTCCCCAGCTTCAGGCTCAGGTTGAAGATGTATGCCACAATCCCACACCGCTGGTCTGCACAGGACTTGAGGAGCTTTGCACTGATGCCGTCCGGTCCCGTCGCCTTCCTCGCCTTGATCTTCCTCAGCTCCGTCCTCACCTGGGTCTTGGTTAGGGTCAGGATGGGGGGCTGTGTGTTGGGAGTGGGGGGGTGTTGGTGGAGTGGGGAGTGGGCAGCAGGACTTGATGTCTTTAGAGGCAGCAGTGGTTGTTGTGCAGTCAGAGGGGAGGGTGGTTGGTCAAACCTATTGAAAAACAGATTCAGATTGTTCGCCCACTCCCTGCCCCCCATGGCCTGGGGGGAGGTATTCTGGAGCCCAGAGATGGTTTTGAGGTTTCTCCAGACCCCGCTGATGTCGCTCTGTTGCAGCTTGTCCTCCATCTTCTTCCTGAAGCCGTCCTTGCCTTCTCTGATCTTTCTCCTCAGCTCCCTCTGTACGGACTTCAGCATCTCCCTGTTCCCCGACCTGAAGATCCTCTTCTTCTCTCTCAGAAGTGTTTTTATCTCAGGGTTGATCCAGGGTTTGTTGTTTGAGCAACACCGTATGGTCTTGGTGGGAACGGATTTGTCCACACAGAAGCTAAGGTAGCCCGTGAAGGTGTGAGTGAGGCCATCGATGTCCTCACCATGTGGGTCGCAGAGCTGCTTCCAGGAGGTGGTTTCAAAACAGCCCTTTAGAGTGTCCATTGCCTCCTCAGACCATAACTTCACTGTGCGCATGGCCGGAGGTTGTCTGTGCACTAGGGGTTTGTACACCGGCCGGAGATGAACCAAGTTGTGATCCGATCTCCCGAGTGGGGGGAGTTGTGATGAGGTGTACGCCTCCTTAGTGTTTGCGTAGAATAAGTCCAGTGTTTTACTGTCTCTAGTGTGGCATGTGACATACTGGGTAAACGTGGGTAGAATGGGAGATAGTGAAACATGGTTGAAATTGCCTGAGATGAGGAGAAGAGCATCTGGGTGTTCTGTCTGCAGCCTGCTGGTTACTGAATGGATGACGTCACGCGCTGTCCCAGCGTTCGCCATCGGATTTGCATAAACAACAATGCAGATCACGTGTGAGTATTCTCTCGGGAGATATGTAGGCCACATGCTAACAGCTAGCAACTCAATGTCTTTGCTGCAGTGTCGTTTAACAGTGATATGTCCCGGTCTGCACCAGTTATTGTTAACATACATTATCACTCCACCGTCCCTTGCTTTGCCACTGTCTGGTGTTCGGTCTGCCCGTATCATGTGGAAACCCTCCAGCTCAATGTTAGCATCTGCTGCTAATTCAGTTAGCCACGTCTCAGAAAACAAAAGGAGAGAGCATTCCCGGTATATGCTATCGTAGCGAGAGATGGCCGCTAGCTCATCCACCTTTCCCAGTAACGACCGTACATTCCCCATGACAATAGATAGAAGCGAGGGTCTGTACCTTATATTTTTTGTCCTCCGCCTTACTCCAGCCCGGCAGCCGTGGCGTTTTCACCTCAGTTCTCTCGGTATATCGAGTTTTTCCGTTAGCACCGGATGGTGTTTGAGTGCTAGCAGCTCTTCCCTGCTGTATCGTCTCCTGCTATAAACAGTGGCTCCGTCCACCGGCTCAGGAGACATTTGGGACGATCTGTGTGTCCGTGATATAAATGGAGTGAAAAAAACCGGATCAAAAAGAGAGAGGGAGGGAAAAAAAGACTCAGAATTGAGCCGCTGTTGCAAAGGGCAGCCGACTCGTGTGGCGCCGGATCAAAAAAAAAAAAAAAATGGAGGTCAGGTCAATGGCTCCATTGACCTGAGATTTTCACTAGATATCAGTAACAACTCAAGTAATCCATACAGTACTTACAAAGAAATTAAAGCAACTTTGTTCACAAAACATGTTATATTTAATAAAGGGGACTGACACAAGGAATAAGTATTGAACACGCTTGGTGAAGTTCATTTAATATTTAGTAGAAAAGCCTTTGTTGGTAATAACAGCTTCCAGATGCCTCCTGTACGGAGAAACTAGGTGCAGGCATTGCTCAGCAGTGATTTTAGCCCATTCTTCCACACAAGCTGTCTTCAAATCTTGAGGTTCTGTGGGTGTCTTCTATGAACTCTGATCTTCAGTTCGTTCCATAGATTTTCAATTGGATTCAGGCCAGGTGACTGACTGGGCCATTGTAACAGCTTTATTTTCCTTCTCTGGAGGCAGTTGAGAGTTTCCTTGGCTGTGTGTTTAGGATCATTGTCTTGGTGAAATGTCCACCCTCGTTTCATCTTCAGCATCTTGGCAGATGGCAACAGCTTCTTATCAAGGATGTCTGTACATTTGTCCATTTATCCTTACTTCAATTATATGAAGTCTGCCTGTACCATGTGCTGAAAAACACACCCACATTATGATGTTCCCACCTCCAAACTTCAATGTTGGTATGGTGTTTTGGGGCTGATGTGCAGTGCCATTTCTCCTCCAAACATACTGTGTGTTGTGGCATCCAAAAAGTTCAATTTTTATCTCATCTGACCAGACTATACTCCCCCAGTATTTTTCTGGCTTGTCCAAATGCTGTACAGCAAACTTTAAACAAGCTTCAACACGCTTTTTCTTCAGCAATGGAGTCTTGCAAGGTGAGCGGGCATAGAGCCCATGTTGATTCAGTGCATTACTTATTATTGTCTTTGAAACAGCAGTGCCTGCTATCTCCAGGTCTTGTTGGAGCTCCCCATAAGTGGTCTTTGGCTCTTGAACAACTCTTCTGATAATTCTTTTGACTCCTCTGTCAGAAATCTTGTGAGGAGCTCCTGGTCGTGGCTGGTTTATGGTGAAATGATGTTCTTTCCACCTCCAAATGATGGCTCCAATAGTGTTCACTGGAACATTCAGCAGTTTAGAAATGCACCTGTAACCAATACCTTAATTACCTCTGCCAAGAGGAGGAGATAATGTTTTTGGAAGCATTGGTTGGTTGGTTGGTTGGTTAGTTGGTAGGTAACATTACTCAAAAAGTTCTGAATGGATTTTGATGAAATTTTTAGGAAAGGTGTGTAATGGCACAGGGAACAGATGATTAGATTTTGGTGATGATCCGGGTCACAAAGTGCATGCAAGAATTTTTTTGGGGGGGGAAAAAATAATAATATTGGCTTCCCCTTTAAGACATGTCCACCCCTTTAAGACATGTCCACGGAGTTATACAGTATGTGATAACTGACATTATTTCATCTGAAGACACTAAGAAAAAGTGAGCAAACTGCGGTTTATGAATGGATTTTGATGACATTTTCAGGAAAGGTGTGTAATGGCATGAGGAACACAGTACCAGCACACAAGCTAAGGATGTCTTGCGAGGCACGTTACCCACACGGTATGTAAACACACAGCACTGGACAATGTTTCATTTTTATTACCGCCGCCAAGAGGAGGAGGTAATGTTTTTGCCAGTGTCATGCCAAAAAGTACACTTTAATTGTTCATTGTTGACACATAGAATATGTATTTATACAGTATCTACATGTATATATCCAGTATATCTCTCTATTTTTCAACGTAACCTTGTGGCTAGATTACTACCTTCACCAAGGGAGGACGGAGGTAATGTTTTCAGTAGCATTGGTTGGTTGGTTGGTTTGACTGTTACCAACAAAACTCAAAGTTATAAACGGATTTTGATGAAATTTTCAGGAAAGGTGTGTAATGGCACGGGGAACAGATGATTAGATTTTAGTGGTAATTCAGATCACGATGTGGCTGCAGGAATTTTTTTAATATTATTTTATATATTAATCTGGTGCTTTTCATGTACTGCCCCTTTAACCCCTTGCACTCCGGTCAATTTCCCTAAAAACGCCAAAAAAATAATGTGCCCAAAGTAAATCGAAAGCTGTTCTTCAACCCTTTGCAGCATCTTCATGGGGTTGGTCTCATTTAAAAGAAAACACTTTGAATTTTTTGGCAAAACAGTCATAATCTCTAAGTGCTCCGGCCACTGAGTTACAGTCATCTAAGCATACTGAACTTGAAGAAAATAAATTTGGCCTGGGTGTTTTTTTGGATACAAATGCTTGCAAATAACACACAGCTTCAGATCCGGGCTGGAAAATGCAACAGAAATGTAGAACCAAGTGTTATCCAGCTGAGGTCCAAATTTTGTAACAATACCACAAAAAATGAATATATTACACAGCTTTTTCCTCAGGTAGTCCCCAGGCGTTTTGGAACTGTGCCAAATTGTGCCAAATGGCACAGTTTGGAAAAACGTCTGTAACTTTTGAATGATTCAATATAGAAGCTTCATCTTGGGCTCTAATGAAAGGTGACAATCAGGGCTGTGTGTGGGGGGGGAGGGGTTGTCCCCCCCCCCCTCGCTACAGAGGACGGACATCGGCCATCGCTACATGACGGAATAGTCATGTGGCGACAGCGGCGCAGTCACCGCGGCGCAGTCACCGCAGCTCCCCCCCCCCGCTACAGAAGAGTAGCGGGGGGGGGGGCGTTCACGGTCTGGACGCGGCGCACAACCCGTGTACCGCGGCGCACGAACTTCGGACTTCATGCGCCGCACAGTTGTAATTTACCGATCGGTCAAAAGTCATTTTTGATTACAATTTTCAGGGATAAAGAATAATTTAGCTTATAACACCTTACCTCTTCACAGCAGCACTGTCCTGGCGAACTTCTCTTCCTCATTGTCAGACGAACGCGACACTGGTCCGCTCGTGGTTCTGGTCTCGCGACCCGGTCAAAACATAATTGCGGTTTTGGCGAATGATTTACGACCGTCGTCGGCCTCCGTCGGTCTATGATGACTATGGAAGAGAATCCTAAACGTCTATTCTGCTCGAATAAATTAAAAAAAGGCACCGCCTGTGACTGAAGAGGCCGATGCGCGAATGGCTGTCCCTGTCACACAGGTAGCACTTGTGGGTGGTCTCCGTGCTGCTGGGTCTGTGACGGTTCTTCCTACGGGTCCTTTTTTTTTTTTTTTTTTTTTTTTTTTTTTTTTATCTGCTGCAGCAGTCTGTCTTCACCCAGCCTTACAAAAAACAGCTCGCGAACTTCTCTGCTTCAATTGGCTCGCTGCATTCATAGCGTTGGTAGGCAGGTCTTTCTTGCTAGGTTTTCAGTCATTGGTTCTTCAAGGTTTCAGAAACCCAATTCAAGGCTCTTATTAGTCGAATGAGAGGTCAATCAGATGAACTAATCTGTTCGCGGCTGTGTCTGCAGTGGAAGAACGGAAATGCAGCTTTTATTTTCAGTGCGTGCTTAGACGCAGCTCCATTGTGCGTCCTAGAGCGCACGAGGGCGCACGAGAGCACCCTCATGCGCTCTGGGACGCAGAGACTTGCCCGCCCACGGTACAACGGAGTGCAAGAGGTTAAGACTGCTGCTCTTCTGAGTGTGGCTAGCTTAGCCTCCCTGGACTCAGCCTGCTGCTGCTCTGAGTGTGGCTAGCTTAGCCTCCCTGGAGTTAACCTTCTGCTGCTCTGAGTGTGTCTAACTGGGCCTACCCAGACTTAACTTGCTACTTCTCAACCTAGCCTACCTGGAGTTCAAATGCTACTGTTGTTCTGAGTGTGTCAAGGTAACGTTTGGAGAAGGGTGGGCATTGGATTGCAGATAATGGTCCACTGCAAGACCATTTAACTCCACAAAGGCACTGTGCAGATATGATGGGCATTTGGTTCAAATGGTGGCAACAGCAGACAAGCTAATGAGTTACAGTGATCCATATTAACCAGAATCTATTTTAATCAATTGGCACCAATAACAACACAATGCCACCCAAAAGGAATGCAACATATGATGAGGTTGAGGAATTTAAAAAAATCACTTGACTTTCTCTCAGAAGAGGTAACTGTGGTGAGAAAACAACAAAAACAGATAACTGATTTGGTGGAAGAGGTCAAAGCCTTGAGGCTGAAAAATGAGGAGAAAGAAAAAGATTGCTTTCCTGGAAAATAGGGTGGACAACCTGGAACAGTACACTCAAATGAATGACATTATTTTTTCAGGATTAGAAACACAGCCCAGATCCTATGCCCAGACTGTGGCAAGAATGGATGATACAGACCTTTGTGAACTGGATGCCAGATTGGTGGAAGAACAGGTGACAACCTTCCTCCATTCTAAAGGCATAGAGATAGACAGTAACAACATAGAGGCTTGTCATCCTCTTCTTAAAAGAAGAAAGGGTGAAAAATCGGCAATAATCATCCATCTTACAAATAGAAAGTATAAAATGGATCTGCTGAAACAGGGTAGGAAGCTGAAGGGGACAGAAGTTTATCTGAATGAGCACCTGACCAAGAGAAATGGAGACATCACCAAAAAGGTGCGTTTCTTGTGAAAACAGAAGAAAATCAAATTCAACATGGACTTTCAACTGCAAAGTCTTTATAAAACTGACTGGAACAACAGAGGAGCCCAAAGTGCTAGTAATCAGAAATGTGGAGGAGCTGGATATATATATATGTAAGGAAGTAAATCACAGTGAGGACAAATGTTTACTTTAAAGAAACAAAACAAAACAAAAAACTTATGACTGACTTTAGTAGACATCAATCATCCCCAGTTGGAGGAAGTCATCTGACACAGAGTGAGGAAATTCAGACTCTGAAAATATGCCATTATGCTGAACATAAACCACAAGAGATGGAGAATGATATTGATCCTGATAACCACTTCTTCAACAATATTCATAATCACTGTGAATATTATACTGAAAAGCAATTCAAAAGTCAAGTGCAATTAGATGGTAAACTATCAATAATACACTTCAGCAGCAGAAGTCTTAAAAACTTTCCACAGATTCAGGACTATTTAAAACAGCTAGATAGAAAATTTACAGCTATCGCAGTCTCTGAAACTTGGCTCAATGAAGAGCAGGCTTCTCTGATGACAATACAGGGATATCAGATGTTTTATTTTAATAGAGCTCAAAAAAAGGGTGGTGGTGTTGCACTGTATATTGATGACCTGTATAGGTGTAAACTTGTAAATGGAATGTCCTTTGCACTACCAGGGATTCTAGAATGTGTTACTGTTGAGATTGACCAAGATGAAACAAAAAATCTAATTATAAGTTGTATATATAGCATGCCGGGAACTTGCATTGAGGCATTCAGAGATAAGTTAGTCGAGCTGTACAATAATATAACTAGTGAAAAAATGGTTGTAATTTGTGGAGACTTCAATATTGATTTACTAAATCCAATTCAACAAAATGTAATTACAGAGTTCATGAATTCTATGTACAGTATGAGTCTATATCCCACAATAACACATCCCAGTAGAATCACAGTTCACACTGCTACACTTATTGATAACCTGTTTGTTAATATTATTGATAAGAAAATAGAAAGTGGATTATTGATAAATGATATAAGTGACCATTTGCCAGTCTTTGCACTTATCCATGGCCACACGGGGGCCAATACAGAAAAAAACTTTAAAATCTTTCAGATACAAATCACAAAATGCAATCAGCTCTTTTAAAGAAGACCTGCTGAAGCAAGACTGGACAAAAGTCTATGTATCAGATGTAAATGAAGCCTATGATACATTCATGAACATTGTAACCACTCTTTATGAAAAAAAAATTGTCCATTAGTAAAGAAAAAGCTGAACAGAAATTTGTCGACAAGCCATGGTTAACCAAAGGATTACAAAAAGCGTGTAAAAAGAAAAATTCATTATATAAAGCTTTTCTAAAGAAAAGGACAAAAGAAGCAGAGCAGCGGTATAAAACATACAAAAATAAGTTAATATATATAATGAGATGTAGTAAAAGAGACTATTATAGTAAAGAACTGGAGAAAAACAGAGATAACATTAAAAATACATGGACAATACTTAACAATATTCTTGGAAATAAAAACAGAAATACAAGCTACCCAACCAATCTTTATAAAAAAAAAATTAAAAAAAAACGACTCAGAGTGTGAAAGCAGTCTCACCTGCAGATGAATTTAATAACTTTTTTGTTAACATTGGTCCTAATTTGGCTCGAGAAATACCCATTACGGCACCTACAGGTGATACAATAAGCAAAAACACTGCTATAAAAGACTCCATTTTCATAAAGAACACAGACGAGAGAGAGGTCATTGAAATTGTTAAATCGTTTGTTAATCGTAAAACATCTATGGATTGTGATGGTATTGACATGCTTTTAGTCAAAACTATCATTGAATGCTTAGTGAAGCCACTGACGTATATCTGTAACCTGTCTCTCCAAACAGGTATATTTCCCAATGCAATGAAAATAGCTAAAGTAATTCCGATATACAAGACGGGTGACAGAGGGGAATTTTCAAGCTATAGACCTATTTCACTATTGCCACAATCTTCCAAGATACTTGAAAAATATTCTGTGAGAGAATTGACAATTTCATAATGAAGAATAATTTATTGTGTGAGCAGCAATACGGGTTCAGACACAAGAGGACAACTGCATTTGCTCTAGTGGAATTTATAGAAAAAATATCAACTGCTGTTGAAAATAAAGAGTATTCGGTTGGAGTATTCTGGATCTTAAAAAAGCATTTGATACGGTGGATCACAAATTATTATTAAAGAAACTACAAAATTATGGTATTGGGGGTAGCACTGTCCTGGTTATGTAGTTACTTAAAGAACAGATATCAGTATGTATGTGTTGGTAGCAAAAACTCAGTTACTGAAGGTTACTTGCAGAGTCCCACAGGGTTCAGTTTTGGGGCCATTGTTATTCAATATGTATATAAATGACATATGTAAAGTTTCCGAAAAATGGATTTAATATTGTTTGCAGATGACACTAATTTATTATGCAGTGAAAGCAATTTGGAACAACTTTTGGATCAACTAGGAAAGGAATTAGAAAAGCTTAAACTGTGGTTTGCTTCAAACAAATTAACACTCAATTTAAGTAAGACAAAATTTATAATTTTTAACAATCATCACAACAACTCAGTATCTAAACTCAGTGTAAATGGTGTAGAGATTGAAAGGGTATCCGAAATTAAATTTCTTGGAGTAATAATTGATAAATTGTGTTGGAAGTCACATATTAATTATGTTAAAGGTAAAATATCTAAATCAATCGCAATACTACACAGAGTGAAATATTTGCTGAATCACCCCACACTATATACTTTGTATCATTCATTAATACTCCCATACATGACATATTGTACTGAAGTATGGGGAAATACATATAAAACAAACATATATCCAATATTTATGCTTCAGAAGAGAGCCATTAGAATCATAAACAAAGCCGCTTACAGGGAACCAACAAACCCACTTTTTCTTAAATTAAAAGCTCTCAAGTTGAAAGATCTAGTTGACTTTAAAACTGCAGTAATAATATTTAAAGTGAAGAATCTATCACTGCCCGCAAATATCCAAAAGTTGTTTCAAATAAGGAAGAAACAATATCATTTCAAAGGAACATGTATATTTCAAAAACCTTCAGTGAGAACTACCACCAAGCAACCAGTGTTTCAGGCAAGGAGTCTGACTGTGGAACACTTTTGGACCTAAATTAAAATCATGTACAATGCTTGGACAATTTAAACAAAAACTAAAGGAAAAAATACTCCAAACATATATACAAGATTATATGTAAAATCACATAAGAATTATCATATTCAGTCTGTGTTGTGCTGTTGCTTAGTTTTTTTTTCTTTTGTTTTTTTTTTGTCACTTTTTTGTCCTAGTTTTTTTCTGAATTGTAATCGCTCCTGTTTTAGATAGATAGATGTACGTTATTGATCCCAAACTGGGAAATTAGTGTAACAGCAGCATGACAGTTGACAGCCAAACAACAGAAACACACACACGACAGACAAGGGGATTACCCATGGAAAGTAAAAAACTAACACAACTATAAATCTATATACATCAAGCTTAATATATGATGACTCGTATAAATACATGAATCATCCCATTGCACAAAGAGGACTATCAGGAGCAGAGTGAAAAGTGATGTACCAGTTAGTCTGTAAGATGCAGTGTGGCAGCATAGCTATGCCAGAATACAACATCATAGTAAGTTATTGTACAGTGAAATTGCATGTGGCAGGAAGATTTCCTGTACCTGGCCGTTCGACAACGAAGCTGTAGTAGTCTACTGGAGAAAGTGCTTTGCTGTCTATCTAGTGTGTGGTGGAGGGGGGTGATCAGGATTGTCCATGATGGATCGCAGTTTATTTAGTGTCTCCTCTCCACCACTGTCTCAAAGGTCTCCGGTTTGAGACCAATTACAGAGCCAGCCCTCTTGATAATCTTGTCAAGTCTGTTGGTATCTCTGGCCCTGATACTGCTACCCCAACAGACCGCAGCAAAGAAGATGGCGCTGGCGACAACAGTCTGGTAGAAAAGCTCCAGCATCCTGCTGCACACGTTGAAGGATCTCCGCTTTCTCAGGAAGTAGAGTCTGCTCATCCCCTTCTTGTGCGCAGCATCGGTGTTGGATCTCCAGTCCCAACCCGCTGCTGATCCTGAACCAGATATTTGTAGTCCTCAAACCACATTCCACATCCTCCCCCCTAATCTGCAGTGGCTGAGAAGGAGCCTTCCTCTTCCTGAAGTCAATCACCATCTCTCTGGTCTTGCTGACATTCAACCTCAGGTGATTCTGCTCCATCCACTCCACAAATCTGTCTACCAGTGCCCTGTACTCCCTTCCTCCTCTCCTCCTCTTATACACCCCACTATACACATTGTTTTTCTTTTGATTCTTGGATGGAATATGGGTGGGCAATATAAGCTGCGGCTTCAGCCATCTCCATTTCGGATAACTTATGTCCAACTGTATAATCAGATGAGTTATTGTTTAATTTGCCTTGTTAGATTTTTTTTCCCCCTTTGTTTAATTATTCTGTTCGTTTCTTTTAATCTTTACTTTAAAATCTATCCGAAATAAGATTCATTCATTCAAGACGTTTCCACTCATGTACATGTGTGGTCACGCATAGGGCCATGCGCCTCAGCAACCCGGAAGCCAAACACTGCAGAAAAAGATTAAGGGGCGTGTCCACCAAACTCATTTTTTCCTGCTGTGGGCAACTACTTTCTATTCATTCTCTATGTAGGCCAGCGTTTTCAGCACTGAGTTGCCCTCGTTGCTGAAATGCTTGGAGCGGTGGCTGCTTTTGTCGCGGTGCTCAGGGCTGAAAAATGTCCATTTGTCAGACTACTGTACCAGCGGTGCTCGTCATTGGTCAGACCTTTCTAAGCAGCCAATCAGAACTAAGGAAGGGCAAGTCATAGGACGCCAGTACAGGAAGACGAGAACAGAGGTGACAGTGGAGGAGGCTCAATTTGTGCTGCAACCAAACAAGGTGAATTTGTAGTTGATAACTGCAAAAAAAAAAATGGTATAATACCACAACTGTTGTGTAATATTGCTCGTCATGAACTTGGGTTGACGGTCTCAAACCCAGTTCTGACGCTGTGGCTATTTTGACTGTGTTGTGTTTTCTATGCCTATTTTCCATCAGGCACACTCACGGAGCCCTTTGGGTCCATTCGGCTCTCTCACAGCTCAGCCACGCCTCCTTCCTCCTGTCAGTTTCACCAGCTGTTTCCACTCACTCCCTTACACGCCCATGCACTTACTTATTACTCACACCGGCAATCTCTTCTCTGATTAGGTTTGGCATTATTTAAGCCCTGTTTGAGAGGGAATAGATCACCGAATCATTGTGGATTTACACTGTAGCTTTTCCCCTCAGTGTATGTTAGCACCCACTCATGTCTAGAAGCCCTGCCTGCTCTCTACGGTACCGCTTCACACTGGGTGGTGCGCTTATTGGTAACAGTTTGTTCTCCACTCCCTGCGTAGTATGTTTGGCCTGACTATTTAGTCTTCTTCTAACATTGCCTGACGCCTGCTCGTTACCTGATGTTAGCGGCTGTTCCCGTTTATCTCCACTTTGGACAGCATGGACTGCCTCAGGACTGTTCCAGCCTGTAAGTTCATTTACGTTTCACCCCGTGCCTTCTGCGGCACTAGGCATTCTCCCCTCTCGACCTGTTGAGCGTCTTTGAGGCGTCCCTGTTCTCCTGGTGCTCTCCATGACTGTCCTCTAAGAATGTTTAGCTCATCTCTCTGTTCATTCATCATAACTGTTGCTGGACTGAACTCATTATTTTTGTTCAATAAATTGCAAGCAACTATCTCTGCACGTGGGTTTAATTCCTTCCTCCGTGCACTGCGTAAAAGCACATGGGGAACATAACAGAATGATCCGGCCAGAAAAAGAAAACCCAGCGGAGTAGTTGTGGTTTTTTTTTCTTTTTCACCATTTTCTTTTTCCCTCCGAGCTACGCCATGGTGGTCTGGACTGACGAGTAGCTGAGAGTGTGGGATCTCTTGGTACAGGCTCTCTTTTCTGCTCAGTGCCCGCAGTCTCCAGAGGATGTTCGGCTGGCACGGATCACCACTGAAGACATTATGCGGTGTCATCCTGACCTCAGGCTAATTCCGAGGGTGGACAGCATCCTCTCCGTCATCTTCCCCCATCCAGACGTGGAGTCGGAGTGGGACTCCCCGACGTCGGTGCCATCACCTTGTCGGAAGAAGCGCTCGCGGCAGAGGGAGCCACCCTCCTCCCACGGCTCTCCTGCTCCTGCTTCATCCCTCGAGCCTGGGGTCACTCAATCTACTTATGTTATAACAGAGGAGGAGAGACTGGCCTTGCTAGCTCAGATAGACCGCCAGATGGAGGAGGAGCACCACGAGGAGGAGGAATGGAGACGCGCTTCACTGGCCAAAACTGCTTCGTCCTCCGGACAAGGGTCCACCCAATCCACATTTGTTATGACGGAGGAGGAAAGACTGACTTTGCTAGTTCAGATTGACTGTCAGATGGAGGAGGAACGCCGCGGGAGGGAGGAACTAAGACTCGCTACGCTGGCCAAGACTGACCGTCGCCTTGGAGGAGCAGAGAAACTCGGTCAGGCCATTTGTTCACCCTGCAGCTACTTCTCCCTCAACCTTCACATCCACCAAAGTGGAGGAGGCAGTTTTTTCCTCTTCCTCACCTTCCCCTGCGCCCGTTTGGGAGGCTCCTCCGCCACCTACCAAGGAGTTCGGGCCTGGGGTGGATGTAAAGAGGAGAGGAGACGCCCCGGACGCCGCTGGGGACGTCAAGAGCCATGAGAACAGGCGAGTTCTTTCTCATTTAATTTCTACTTTTGATGAACAATCTTGCCTGTCCCCTGGCCAGGAGACTTGGGGTTTGCAGTCCCCCGAGTACTCTGCTCCAGTGGCATGTTATAACTCTTCACCTGACCTCACCAAATCCTCTCTGTGTGCTCCTACGAGTGTGCCGGCCCCAGAAACAAGTCGCCAGAGGGGGGAGGAACCTGAGGCCCTGGAGGATCCAGTTCCAGGGTCGGCGGTGAGGCAATCCCCAGCCACCACGCTGGATGGGCTGTTTGTGTGGAAGACGGTGCATGGGGGCATAGAGATTGCAACCACCATCATGTCTGCTGCGGGGACCGCTGCAGCAGTCACCCTGCAGACCAGATCTCCAGCTGACTGGGCCCAAGACATCGTTATCGGGATTGACAGAGTCCTGGATGGCGGTGGAGCCCAAGTCCAGGCAAGTGCTCTCATTTGTTTCTCTCCCCTGTAAATTGGAGCACTCTTGTCTGGCTCTTGGTGAGGAGAGTCAGGTGCAGCCCTTAGCCGCATCGGATCTCGACTCACTGGGCTCCGCGGCTGCTGCCAACCCTAACCACTCTCTTCCTGTCATCCCTGGGCTCCTTCCTAGGGTCACTGGAGAGGATCCGCCGCTACCTGGGGTGCCCGCAGTGGACAACAACGTGAGTCCAGCCACCCCGGTGGAGAGCTCCACCCGGAGTCCACCGCGGGTGCAGCAGAGCTCCAGCTGGAGTCCACTGCGGGTGCAGCTAAGCTCCCGCCTTAACCCCCTGCAGGTACAGCCCTGTCCCGGACCATCGCAGGTGCTATTGTCCCCCAGCTCAGAGCCATGGGGGGCGGGGGGGCTCCTTCCTTATCGCTGCCTTATGATGTTGGGGCTCTCCTTCCTTGGTCTCCCCTTTGAGTGGTACTTCCCAAGGGGAGACCGCCTCCCGGGCCACCGTTTCTGAGCTGGTGGCTCAAAGACCCAGCTCGTCCGCCCAACAAACTGTGTCATGGGGTTAGGTGGCCCTTTTCCCCTGGCCGGCCACCTGACCAGCTCTCCCGGGCAGTCCGACTGGTCTTGGACCTGGACAGACCACCTGATTGGCCTCCTTCCATCGCCCCTTGGGCATAGGACTCTGGTCGGCCCCCTGGACACTTGGTCTTCTGGGTTTGGGGGGAGGACTGTTCTAGGTTGGGATTAAAGGGAGGTTCACCTCACTTATTTTGTGTATTGATTTTGTGTCATGTTGTCATTCATTGCTTCCCACCTGACCTGTTTCCCCCACCTCCCACCCTGGTTTGTTGTTTCCCCGGTGTGTGTGGGGGGGTCCTTATTGTGTTTTTGTGTTTCTTTTATTGTCACTAGTGGTGTCTGGCATCCACCCCTTGAGGGGGAGGCTCTGTCATGAACTTGGGTTTGACGGTCTCAAACCCAGTTCTGACGCTGTGGCTATTTTGACTGTGTTGTGTTTTGTATGTATGGCCGTGGGATCCTGGGTTCGATCCCAGCCCCCGACCAACAGTGATCTGTGTGAAGTTTGCATTTTCTCCCCGTGTCTGCGTGGGTTTACTCCGGGATTTCTCCGGTTTCCTCCCACATGCCAAAAACATGCAAGTTGGGTTAATTGGCCTCAAACTGGGGATTCTAAATTGTCCTTAGGTATGAATGTGAGAGTAAATGGTTTCTCTGTGTTGGCCCTGCGATGGACTGGCGATCTGTCCAGGGTGTACCCTGCCTCTTGCCCAAAAGATGCTGGGATAGGCTCCAGCCCCACCCCACCCACCCCGACCTGAAAAGGGTTAAGCCGAAGAAGATGGATGGATGGATGGATGGATGGATGGATGGATGGTGTTTTGTATGCCTATTTTCCATCAGGCACGCTCAGGGAGCCCTTTGGGTCCATTTGGCTCTCTCACAGCTCAGCCATGCCTCCTTCCTCCTGTCAGTTTCACCAGCTGTTTCCACTCACTCCCTTTCACCCCCATGCACTTACTCATTACTCACACCGGCAATCTCTTCTCTGATTAGGTTTGGCATTATTTAAGCCCTGTTTGAGTGGGAAGAGATCGTCGGATCATTGTGGATTTACACTGTAACTTTTCCCCTCAGTGTATGTTAGCACCCACTCATGTCTAGAAGCCCTGCCTGCTCTCTACGGTACCGCTTCACACTGGGTGGTGTGCTTATTGGTAACAGTTTGTTCTCCACTCCCTGCATAGTATGTTTGGCCTGACTATTTAGTCTTCTTCTAACATTACCTGACGCCTGCTCGTTACCTGATGTTAGCGGCTGTTCCCGTTTATCTCCACTTTGGACAGCACGGACCGCCTCAGGACTGCTCCAGCCAGTAAGTTCATTTGCCTTTCTCCCCGTGCCTTCTGCAGCACTAGGCATTCTCCCATCTCGGCCTGTTGAGCGTCTGAGGCGTCCCTGTTCTCCTGGTGCTCTCCATGACTGTTTGTCCTCTAAGACTGTTTAGCTTATCTCTCTGTTCATTCATCATAACTGTTGCTGGACTGAACTCATTATTTTTGTTCAATAAATTGCACGCAACTATCTCTGCACGTGGGTTTAATTCCTTCCTCCGTGCGCTACGTAAAAGCACATGGGGAACATAACAATTGCTTAATAATTATGAACCTTGTCAGTAAACTGTAATGGAGAGGAGGAAAAAAGTGAAAACCGACCTGAACGATTCAATAAACCTTGATGTTGATTTAAGATGGAATTGCCTAACCCCAATATGTGGTCAATACAATTATGGCAGTCTTATTATTATTATTATTATTATGTAGTCATAACGTAGTCATATTGTTTTTGCTGTCATTTCTCAGTCTGTTAATATATAATAATAATAATAATGGATTGCATTTTTATAGCGCCTTTCATTCAAATTTTCAGGAAAGTGTGCAATGGCACATTGAGCACATGATTAGATTTTGGTGATGATCTCAGAATGCAAACCTCCGCCAAGGCTTCTTAATCTTCTCGCAGAGTGTTAGCAATAATACTCGAAAACTACTGGATGATTTGGATGAAATTTTCACCAGAGGTTGCCCCTCGGCTCAAAGTTGAACTCATTAGATGTTGGAGGTGATCCATGAGTGCATACCTCCGTCAAGGCCCTATCTCGCAATGTACAGATGAATGGCGATATGGATGGACAAAGGGACAGAGAGGACGACAAAGGGAGGGAGGGCAGGAGGGAGCCTTGGCAGAGGTATGCACTCTCTGAGTGCCCTCTAGGTTATGTTTTGCAACAATAGGTTGCGAAGGTCTAGAGAGAACCTTTTGTTTCTACCACCCCTCATGAGTTCTTTGTGTGTGACAATCTGATATTCCCAGACCTTTTTTAAAGGGCCTATATCATGCAAAATTGACTTTTTTGAGCTTTTAAGCATGTTATAATGTTAATTCCTCACCAAAAACACCCCAAAGTGGTATTTTGCTCCATTCACGCATCTCTGAGGTATTCCTCCTCCAGCCCTGCTCTCTGAGCTGCTGCTCCGCCCTGTCCCTGATAATGATTGGGTCCCCACGTTCATACGTATGAACATGGGTGAGCCGCCCACTCCAGGAAGTGCCTGTGCTGCCAGCACCACCCCCAGCCTAACACACACACCCACTTTCTCCGCGCAGCTAACGGAGCGGTGATCGGCAAAACTCTTTCACTTTAGCATTGACGCTGTGAAGAAGTAGTTCCTCTCGCACTAATCTGCTCAGTGACAACAACTGTTTGCTTTTTTACCTAAGACATGTCTTCTAAGTGGCTTAAATGTGTCTTTGGCTGTGAGAGATTTAGGAGTTTGTTCAGCCTTTCTAAGAAGAGCCTACTCGTCAGAAATAGTCAAAAATAGACCAGATGCAGAGGCTAAAATCATAGATATTAAACGTGATTAACCATACACTACATAAGAATAATATTATAGGCTAAAATAATAACAGGAGGCTAAAGAGTTCAACATGCTCATCCATCTTTTCTAAAGTTTACTGTAGATGTTGTTTTCATGGGCGGAACCCAGTGTCACGCTGCAGCAGCCGGCTTAGGGGTTAAGTCATGAAATGGGCGGCAGCCACAAGAAGGAGAGGCAGAGCCTCAGAGATCGAGGAATCTTACTTCCGGGGTCACGAAAATAACTCATATTTCATAAGAAATTCATTCTCCAGTGCACCAAAGGTAATATACCATCACATACATGCATATAGGTTACTCTGAAAGGCTTAAAATAGTATGATATAGGCCCTTTAAAGGTTATCAGTCAGGACTTAACCACCTGAAATTAATTTGCACTGATGGGGGACGGGATGGCTTTCTAAATTCTGATGGATTTCAGCTGGTTTCTTGGCTTTCTGTGCCTTTTTGCACGTCTTTTTTCTTCATGTCTTCAATACTTATTCCCTGTGTCATCCACTTTATTAAATATAACTTGTTTTGTGAACACCGTTGCCTCTATTTCTTTGTATGTTGTTACTGATATCTGGTGAAAATCTCAGGTCAATGGCTCCATGAGGAATATGTTTAATGAGAAAAATGTTGGCATGTTCAATAGTTATTTTCCCTACTGTACGAGCTTTGCTTCAGCCTACAGCTAACCCAGCCACAACCATTTTAAAACTGTGCCTAAGAGTGCAAAGCAAGGAGCAAAATCGTTTGATATTCGGATGACTTTATTTGCTTGTCTTATTAAGTTCCCCATTAGCACCAATATAAAACAATGCACTTCCAGACATGACCAAAACCCATGGTGGAAGGCACAAAGTGAGGCACAAATTTTCAGTTTAGATCATCATACCACCCTAAGTCTTACAGTTTAAAATGTGGCTTTTCTGACTGACAGATGTGCCAGTGCAAGCAACTATCTCCTTTCAGCAGTTGTATGATAGATGAGTAGTTATCATCGACATCTCACAACTAGAGGTGCCTGTCTCTGTGCAAACTCCCCCCACAGTCCAGAGACATGTTTGTTAGGTTACAGTATATGGTGATTCCAAATCAGCCTCAGGTGTGTTTATCAGTTAGAAACAGCTTTCACAATAAAACACTGAATTAGCTTGTATTATTAAAGCTGCTGGGGCCTTGGGCCTTTTTTTTTTTTGTGGTGGTGGGGGGGGGGGGGTCTTTGATTCTCTTTCTATATTAAAAAACAGTGCTGTAAGATAAAATCATCTTTTCCCCCCTGCAAAACCAGGACTATTTTGAATATCTATGTTAATATAATGCTGCATGACATTATAAAAACACGAAGTCTCTATTGTACATACAAATCAAGAATACTGCAGTGTAATCCTCTAGATTGCTATCTTGGCACATTATTTTCCCTTTGAAAGGTCTATTTGTGTTGCACAAGATCTCCGAATGCTAAGGGCGCCGTGTTCCATGTAGTGGAGGCTTTGAAATAATGACTGAGTTGTATTTAGTTCTGACTGCACTTTATGTACTTCATCACTCAGTTAGAGCAAAGAAAAAAACATGGAGGAGTGAAGCTAAAGTTACACTCTCTTGATTAAGCTGCATCCATTACATGGAGAGACAAAACCTCAAACACAATCACTCCCTTCAATATAAAAGCGTATATTAAAGTGGTACAAATACAACACACTTCCTGTATATAACAAACAGAAATAATTAACTTTTGTCATTTATTTCTTATTATTGATGCCAACATTACCAAATAAACATTGTCATTCGATAGGTGGCTGGTACATCAGAGAAGTTGAAGAGGATTTTCGGACAACACAAGACACCAGTTTCCTTTAAACCCACCAACACCCTGAGACAAAGACTTGTTCACCCCAAAGATCAGATTCCTAAACCTAAGAGAAGTGGAGTAGTTTATGTTGTCCAGTGTGAGGAGGATCACTCAGATATTTAGATCGCAGAAACAAAACAACTGCATAAGCGGATGGCCCAACACAGGAGGAACAACATCACTGGACCAGGCTCAGCAGTTTATCTCCATCTGATGGACAAAGGATATTTGGAGGATTACGATGTCCACATTTTCAACAGAGAGGATCAATGTTTTGAGAGGGAAGTTAAAGAGGCAATTTATGTTCATGTAGAAAAACCTTCTGACATGATCCTGGGCGCGGGCGGAGGCCGTGCCCAGTCTCCAGTCTTAAGTTTAGTCTTTTTCTGTTCATTTTTTTTCTTTGTTTATTATGATCTTTTGCATCTGGTTTCTGTGCATTTATGAGTTGTTGTATTCTTAGTTGTGTTCTCATAGTTTTGTCTAGTTATTGTGTGTCATTTTGTAGTGATGGTATTGTTTATATCTTTTGGGGGTTGTGTTATTTTATTCTGTATTATTTTGTTACGGTTTGTACTTTTACTTTTGACAGTGCTGTGCAGCTTCCTGCTGTCAAACTGTTTTGCGGGCTGCACAGCTGTCACTTGTTGTTTTGATTATGTTTTCACTCATGTACCCACACCTGATTATTATGAAGTGCTGTGTTATTTAAGCAGACCTGTGTGGTTTATCCCATGCAGCGGTCTTGCATCTCCAGACGTTGTTGTCACGTCCTTTGATTCCAAGACGGCGTTCCCGTCTGTATCGTTCCCTCCAGGTGTTCCCCAGCTTTACCTGTAAGTGTGCGCGTTTGTGTATTTTGGTTTTTGTACGTCTTTCTGTTAATAAATGTGCAAAACTTACTGCCTGCGATTGGCATCCTCTGTTAGCCTCAGTAAGGCATTTTCTGACACCTTCAATCAACGGAAATGGAGGCCTCAGATACAATCTACCCTCTCCCCATGGTGCATTACTTTCTTCCGTTCCTAAGACACTTGGGGATGTGTCCTGCATCCACCTGAGAGACACTGGGGGCCGTATTACAATGATGTGGTCCATAATTAGTTGTCACTGGTACAGAACTCATTTATGGGTGTATCCAAGTTCACTTCCTTAAAGCCATGTAAAAGCGAATTTTCTACTGGACGCAAGATGCTAAGAGGCTGGTCTAATTATTCAGAGGTGTGTTTTAGATAATCCAATCCAAAGCGCTGCTGCCCATCCCTTTAATGCATAGAGGTGCATTATCTAAAGTGAACTCTAATCATGACGGCTTGTTTAAGATGGGTTTTGCGTTGGCCAAAGGGTGTGCACATGAGTGAAAATGCATGCAATAGTAACACTGCTTGGTAATAAGGAAGACATCAATCACAGTTGATGTCCAGTTAGTTATTTTAGAGACAACAAACAGGAAGAGATCATGCTGGACTGAAAAAATCAAGCTGAATGGTTTAACGTAGTGTGCACAAATGCAACACACAGACATGAATAGGTTTCAAACTTCAGGAAAAGAGGATGATGCCTCTGCAAACTTTCATAAAATGGATCATAAACTGGGCTGCGGAAGTTGCTCCCAGCCCATGGGGAGATGGAGTGCTCCCTTTTCTGTTGCTTTTGTCGACCAAGGGTCTCCCCCCTCTCGTGCGGGGGACCGACGAGGTTTGTGGCTCTCTGTCCCAGTCCCTCCCAGGCAGAAGGGAAGAAGGAGATCCAGCACAACATTCCATCCATCACCAACCCCCGCCATGAAGCAAGCCTACTCTTGGTGGCCCTCCCAGAGGCTTTAACAGTGGCAGTCAGAGTACCTGCAGCTTGAGAACCCCAACTGTAAGAGATGTGTTCCATCTCCTGTCTCTCTGGGGAGTTACAGTGAAAAGTAAAACCCTGCTTATTCATTCCTTCATTCCCCTAAAAATAAACACATTAATGCATAATAAGTCAGTGATGAAAATAAGTGGATGTAAGAAAAATCTTCTGACTGACACACTTCCCCCCATGTGCAGCATCCACACTAGAACACACACGCTCCCTGTTCATTCATTCATTCCCCTAAAAAAAAAAAATAAAAAATAAAAAAATCACACATTAATGCCTAATCTATACTGTAGACTCCAATGGTAAGTTCACAATTAAAATGAGAATGTGGATGGAATTAAAAAAAAACAATTTAGTGTATCATATAAATAAAATGACAGATGATTATGTTTTGACTGTTACAACTCTCTCCATTAAAATAACAGAACATTCCAGCGCATGCTGTCTCCTCATGAGCTCCGGAGCTGCGAGATTTCAAAACATGCCACTGAAATAGCATTAAACAATAAACAAACAGCAGCCGGTGGCTTGTCACCAGACTGCAAACCAAGTCTACCTACGGGTACAAATAAGTAACAAAAAACAAAAACAAAAAAAAAACAACAATGCACTTCTGACAACAAACCTCCTTTTTCCTGATCAAAAGCACATTGTCATCCCATGCACCATAGTGCCAGTGCATATGAGGTTGCACATCGCCACACCTCTTTGACTCTCCTCCTCCCAGAGCAAAGTGGATGAACTGTCTATCTGGTAATTAGATGACATGATGCAAAGTGTAAAAAACAGACAACACACTGACATAAACTAACAAAAACACTGGCGTATGGTGGGAAGTCTGGCACAAAAGCCCGCAGATGACTGTCAAAATAGGGCCCTAGATGTGTGTGTGTGTTTAAGTGTGTGTGTGGATATATAAAGTGCTGTTAAAAAAAAGTATTACTCCCCTTTCTGATTTCTTATATTTTTGCATATTTGTCACATGTCACACCCTCCAATGGGGCTGAATTGAAACAATTCTGCAAAGAGTAGGACAAAATCCCTAAACGGCGATGTAAATAAAAATTCACATACAGTTTGTGGATGCAGCTTGCTAACCAAAGTTTCAAGTGCTATCTGATGAAACTGTCATCATAGTATGTTCAATTTCTGGCATCAATAAAATCCAGGCCCATAAAGTGGAGGCTTCATAATTCAAGCTCAAAAACTAATAGCTGATGTTATGGTGGCAACGTCCATCTTTTATGTACAGTCCGTATAGTAAATGCTAACAGAGAGTGAGAGGTGACTTAACAAGAAAAAAATGTGTCTTTTTACAGTAGGTGCAACAGGCTGTTGAACAGTAATTCAGCATCATCGAAGGACAAAGACAGGGTAACTTCACTATAGGGTGCATTGTATTTGTTCAGTGACTGCTGCTCTGATCTGAGGGAACAGAGCGTCCCTCCACAGGTGACCTTTCTTGTCGAAGGTCTGTGCATTAACAGTAAAACTCTGCTGTGGTCAAAATGATGCTGTCCTCTCCGTTGCTGTGAACTGTGCAGTGGCCCCGGGGACATCGCTGCTTTGGCTCTGTGTCAGGAGGAGATTTAAATACCCCTCTGCTTTTAGATTCCAGCTGGAGTGACACCACAGAAAATAACCCCTATTAGCATCAGCCAATGTCAAAGGAAGGACAAATTTAACTAATGAAATGAATCCTTTCCTCTCATCCACTGCTTTTGCTTTAATGGCTTGGCTTCCTTTAGCTCAAGAGGCTCCTTCTTCCAACACTTTTGATAATTTGTGATTTTAAATAAAATGAAGATGAAAGAAGTTCCTCTGACTGAGGTTACACTTTCTGCCCACAAGCAGCTCTAGGCAAACATAATTTGCTCTTCATAAGCACAGGGTCATCTCGGTGGGGCCTTCAGCACCGCTGTCTGTTGCTTGACTGCTCATTGATGTGTTTGCTTGTAAAGCTGTCAACAATTTACAGCTGCATAGGACCCAGCAGACTGGGACTTATTGGTGATGCCGTGCAGCTGCTCACTTGCATGGTAAGTGCTCATGGGAAATATAGTTTTCCACATCTACTGGTCCTCTTGGCCTTCACTTCTTCAGGGAGCAGTCTATGATTTTCTTTCCATATTAACTCAATTAAACGGCACCTGAGGACATTTTAGCCCATTTCCACATCATAACAGCTTGTCTTAATTCTTTCTCAGCAGCATATTAACAGTAGATGCTGTGGTGATATGCGATTGGCACTCATACAGTTGGACGGCTGTTGTTGCAGTCAATATTACCTCCCTATTATAAGTTGGGAGTGGCTATAATACGTGCAGCATCATGCGTGTCGCTATTTGTCATGTCACCCAATATAGCAATGTTTTCCATTTGGCTAGTGCAGCAGCAGAGAATTAATGGGAGGCTTGGCTGCCATTAAGCAGAGTGATACACACCCAGAGCTCTCATATCTACTTGACATTATCACACTAACATCACGACAAGGATGCCATTTGGCTAACTATAGAAGGTGTAGCTGAGGAGGAAAATAATAAGAGGGAGTGTGAGTTCAAGCCAGAGAGAAATTAAAAATTAAGTTATTTCTGGAAATCACAGTGGATGTGTCTTCTGGCAGAGTAATAATGAGCAACACGGTATTCCTGCCTCAAATACTGTATATAATCAAATGTGGAAAGCAGTACTGTGTTGCTTTCCATCACTGTCTCAATTTACTTGAGACCCTCTTGAGGGTGAGCAATTTTGACCTGACCACATGGAAACCGAGTTGTCACAAACAATCTAACTGCCACTGCGACTGTTATTTATTGTAATTGGAATGAAAAACAAAGGCTCTGAACAAACCTGATGCACGGATGATTAATTAACTCGCTTCAATGAGCTATAGCTCTCCTCATGTGCAATGGGCCAGATGGAATAGGCGAAGAGCAACCGATGCTGTCGAGGCAGCCTCTCAGCCTTGAGTCTCTATGAGGTCTGTTAGATTACTAAAAGGATAAACGGGACAGATGTGTGTCATGATGCCGAGCGCGGGCTTGTACCGTGCTCGAGTCTTTTGGTTATTATCCTTTTTCTGTATATGTATGTAGTCCTGGTTTCTGCCATTATTATTTGTGCTTTTATTTTGACAGCGTCGTGACATGACTTCCAGCTGTCAAATCTGTTCACGACCTGTCACAGCTGTTTAGTGTTTCTAATTTTGTTCTCACTCGTGCATCCACACCTGAGTCACATTTTGGTTTCCCCCCTTGTGTTATTTAAGTTCGCTGGCAAGGTTTATTCCTCACTGAGACCACATCGTGTATAGACAGGAATCCCCACACTTGATTCCTGTTTTAGTCTCAGCCTTATTCTCTGCTTCGCCAGTTTAATTGTAACCTTTCATGGTTGTTCTTCATTTGTATTTTTGTGTTATCACCCTTCGTGGTCTTTGTAAATAGCTTTTTGTAATTTGCCCTTTGTGGCAAGTATTTGTGTTCATTATTATCATTTATGAAATGTGCAAACTCACAGCAGGTGACTGGTGCCTTATTTCTGCCCTGAAAGGGCCATTTATGACAGTAGGTCACAGTCAGTAGGTGCCAGCGGCTGTGAGTTTGCCTTTTTCCCTTTTTTTACTGTTCTATTTTCCCCTTTTTTGGGTGCCTGCTTTTTTTGGAATGGCATCGTTTGGGAGGGGGTACCCAATGAGCCTGGGGTTTGAGCTCTGCCAGGCTCTAATGGAAATTAATGCCCTCCTAGCCATAGCTCACCAATATTCCACTCCAAAAGACGCTTTGTGGTACCTGGACTTTGCGGAGGAGGCTATGCGACGACATCCTCGCCTCTCGGAGCATGCTGAGGGAAGGGAGAGGATATCCCTGATGGCGGTTCTGCAACAGCAGAACCATGAGTTGGAGAGGAATCCCACCAGGAAGCCAAGATCGATGCCAACGGGGAGGCACTCCCAGGCTTCGGTCCAATCGACTCCTCGCTAGGTTCCTGCTCCCGCTTCAGCTCCCACTTCACCTGCTCCAAGACGCCGGTTCCCAGTGCAAACCTCCACTCCTCCCCGTAATACGGCCGTACCGAATCAGATGGAGGAGAGTCACCAGGTGAAAACGCCGCAACCCCCCCGCCATTGCCCAGCTACGGGCCACAGGAGGAACTCCTCCGTCTCTCAGCCAGCAGTGCTAATATCACCATATCAGAAAGAAACTGCAGCAGCTTCAACCTCTAGGTTTTCCTTGCCAGCTGTCTCATCAGCTCCATCTCCCTGGGTCGTCGCAGCTGTTTCCCCTTCCTCCATGGCACCTTCTCTCGCTGATTAGAGCCCAGCTGATTCTCCCCCGGTTCCGCCTGTCACCGTGTCTGCAGGGGTGGCTCCTCCATGTTCTCCAGAGGGACCCATGATCACCGCAGTCACAGAGAAGGAAGAAACTGGGCTTGCTGCAGCAGGAACCATTGCGCCCAGGGAAAACAGGCAAGTTCTTTTTTCACTCTATATCACCATCTTATGAATTACCTTGCCCGATTCCCGGGGTGAGGCTCCGTTAGTGCAGTCCACTGAGTCCTCACCACCTACTGCTGCCACAAAGACTTTACCCGCTTTCTCCGTGTCTCCTCCTATGCTCCAAGTGTCCGCCGGTTCCGGGATTAAGCCGCCAGACGGAGGAGGAGCCTGCTGCCCTGGAAAACCTGGTTCCAGCCCCACGGCCACGGTCTGGACAGAGAAAGAGGGCTGCCTACAATCTGGAGCCTGCGCCAACAAGGAACCATCCCCAGGTTCCAACAATGCAGGATTTAGCACCAATTGAGAGCGGATCTCTTGTCGCCACTCCAGGCGAGCCACCTGCATGAGACACATCGCCAGGGGGTTCTGGGACTGCAGTGACCATCATGCCTGCTATTGGGACCACCGCAGAGTCCAAGCTGGACCTCCACAGGGCCGGGCCCGAGACATCATCTCTCAGGGTCACCGAGAATCATCCAGCTCCGCCTGAGGTCTTCGTGGGTCCAGCTCCTCTGGCCAAGGTTGTCATGAAGGCTCCATCCCAGTCCAGGACCTCTGTGGGTGCTGCTCCACCTCCTGCTGAGGTCGTCAAAGCCGTCAAAGCCCGGGACCTCCAAGGGTGCAGTTCCTCCTCAGTTTGGGTCTCCGTGGGTGCTGCGTCCCAGCTTGAATCCCACATGGGTGCAGCGCGCCAGTGTGTGCCCACTGTGGGTGCTACACTCCAGCCCAGGGGCCATCGTGGGTGCAGCTCTGTCCCAGTCCAAGGCCACCAAGGGTGCCGCTACGCCTCAGTCCGGGGCCACCAAGGGTGCCGCTACGCCTCAGTCCGGGGCCACCAAGGGTGCCACAACACCTCATTCTGGGGTCACAGAGGTCGTTGCGCCTATGCCCAAGGCTGCGGCAGGTCCTCTGTCCACATCCGGGTCCGTCGTGGTTCATCTCCCGTCATCTTCCTCATCGGGTGCTCATCATCCAGGTCTGGGGGTCTGCGGTGAGCACTGATTCCAGCTGCCGCCTCCAGGAGGAGGTGTGTGGTGCGCCGCGACCCACTGGCCCAGAGATGCGGGGAGACCGCCCGAGCCTTCTCGGTTGCTTGGGTGGCTTCAGAGTCCTGGAAGACCACCCAATGGACTTTTTCATCCTGGTTGGGGGCTCTGGAGACCTGGTAGGCCACCCAACCTTTTCCACCTGATGCTCAGGTGGAGCCAGGACTCTGGTAGGCCACCGGAACAGTTTCCTTATCTATCTTGTATTGCTTAGTTTTCTTTGTACTTTCTTTTGTCAGTGTGTGGATCATGTGTTTTTCATGTTGTTTTTGTTTTTGTGTGTCTCCCTCCAGGCCTGGATCCCCTCACCACCCTCCCGGGGTCGGTTTTTGAAGTTATTTCTGTTTGGAGGGGTGTACTTTCTTTTCTTTTGATGTTACTGCGGGATGTTTTGGATCCACCCCTTAAGGGAGGGGCACTGTCATGATGCCAAGCATGGGCTTGTACCATGCTCGGGTCTTTTGGTTATTATCCTTTTTCTGTATATGTATGTAGTCCTGGTTTCTGCCATTATTATTTGTGCTTTTATTCTGACAGCGTTGTGACATGACTTCCGCCTGTCAAATCTGTTTGCAACCTGTCACAGCTGTTTAGTGTTTCTAATTACATTCTCACTTGTGCATCCACACCTGAGTCACATTTTGGTTTCCCCCTCGTGTTATTTAAGTTCACTGGCGAGGTTTATTCCTCACTGTGACCACATCGTGTGTAGACAAGAATCCCCACACTTGATTCCTGTTTTAGTCTCAGCCTTATTTTTTTTTTTTTTTGGATTTTGTATACTTTATTGATCCCCAGAGGGGAAATTGAGGGCATCCACCTGGATGGATGAAGCAGCCACAGTACGGCGCTATCCCTTTACCGTTCACACACACATTCACACCTAGGGCCACTTTAGAGTCTCCAATTAACCTAACTTGCATGTTTTTGTCCTGTGGGAGGAAACCGGAGAACTCCCGGAGTAAACCCACACAGACATGGGGAGAACATGCAAACTCCACACAGATCACTGTTGGTCAGGGGCTGGGATCGAACCAGGGATCCCATGGCCAAGGGTGAGTTGCTGTGCTGCAGCAGTGCTAACCACTGCGCCACCGCACTGCATTTTTCTGTTAATCACCCTTTGTGGTCTTTGTTAATAGCTTTTTGTAATTCGCCCTTCGTGGCAAGTATTTGTGTTCATTATTATTATTTATTAAATGTGCAAAATCACAGCAGGCGATTGGTGCCTTATTTCTGCCCTGAAAGTGCCATTTATGACAGTGTGATTTGTATGCAACCTGACCTTTCAGCCAATTGAGAGGCTCTTGAGAACACATTCAGAGACAACCTCCAAACAGAGATTCCCATTGCATCAAATCCGGTCATATTAAGCAGAGGCTCTTCTGTGTTATAAGTTTAAAAACAAAGGAAAAAAAGAAAAATAAATCTTCTGCTCACTATTGCGAAAACAAAATGGTTTAGTTGAAGGACATTTTAAATTATGTAATTTTATGAAATGTGAATAAATAGCCATGGACTTCCGAGATTAGTCTATAAATGCCCTGATATCACTATTTTCCATTGTAAGCTCCTACATCTAAGGATTTGCAGTTACCAACTGTACTTTTTTGGGCTTTATAGAGAGCATCTTTTTGCCTTAGGGTTGATCTTCCCTTAAATGTATAGGAACTAAATGGGACTAGTGTAGAGAGATAAAAAAAAATGAATAAAAAATAAAAATAGCAGCAAATCAGAGGTCACAAGCTCTTTACTAAAAAACATATATACAAGCTGTTTTGTTAGGAACTATTTTTCATACAGCTGATGAACTATATCCAGCAGCTGTATCACTGTGCAAAAAGGAAGAACACATTTACCCATCATGCTTGTGTTTGTCACAGTGTGACAGTGTGTAAATATTGTTGCAGCCAGCTTCACCAGGGCTATGTGTGCAAGGAGCTGCATGCATATTTCTTTCGATCAGTACGTGTAGAATCCAAAATGATGATGCCTGCAACAAGATTAATAGACTGTTTTCTTTTTGAGTAACTAGGCCATGATTTCTGTAAAGATACCCTGCAAAAAAAGCTCTAGAAACAATTACAGCTCCAAAACTGGGCAACTCGGGTCAAGTCAATAGTACAGAAAAGGTTTGTGGGGGGGGTTTTAATGCGGGCTTTCCGTTTGAATGTCCCATTCACTGAAAAAAATGTGTTTTGTGGGTTTTAATTTTCTGAAATGTATCTACTGGTCACATTTAAAGAGACATGCACTGAAATGAGTCTATAAGTCTACAAGACATGATTCACAGTGATGCTGCAATAATTAAATATTTTAAAGGCAATTAGACCAAAATATGTCACAAACATTTCATTAAGGCCTGTGGGAACTGTCAACGTGCAGGAAAAGTCCATTGAATGGGGCCTTTAAAATGACATTCCCTGGCTTCTGATGTGTTTGTCACTAAAAAGGGAATTCAGCAGATTTATACTCCTATAAACCACTTCAGTTCCATAAAGCCTGCAGGCAGCATATGGACCCTTTGTGAAGATCGAGAAGACAGCTATGACAATAGAAACTCAAAAAGCACTCAGAGAGTGCATACCTCTGCCAAGCCTCCTTCCATCCATCATGGATCACCTGCAAAATCTAATGGGTTCGTGTGTAGGCCACGAGCCAGTTCTGGTGAAAACTGCAGCAAAGTCTATCCAGTAGTTTTGGAGGATTCTTGCTAACACACTGTGAGAAGATAAGAGCCTTGGTGGAGGTATGCATTCTCAGATCATCACCAAAATGTAATGGGTCCCTCTCTAGCCCAAGGACCACCTCTGGTAAAAATGTCATCCAAATTCATCCAATAGTTTTGGAGTATTCTTGCTAACACTCTGTGAGAAGATAAGAGCCTTGGCGGAGATAAGCATTCTGGGATCATCACCAAAATGTAATAGGTTCATCTGTAGCCCAAGAACCACCTCTGGAAAAATTTCATCCAAATCCATGCAGTAGTTTTTGTGTAAATCCTGTTGCACAAATACAAACAAGGTCCTTGGTGGAGGTATGCACTCTCAGATCATCACCAACATTTAATGGGTTCATCCTTGGCCCGAGGGCTGCCATTGGCGAAAATTTCATCAAAATCCATCCAGTATTTTTTGTGTAATCCTGCTAACAGTCAGACAAGCAGACAGTGTTTTGATTCCGAGCGTGGGTCACAGTCGTCCTCGGGTCTTTTGGTTGCTGGTGATTTTCTGTTTATGTATTTGTTCTTGTTTTTCATCTATTATGGTTTGTGCTTTTATTTTGACAGCGCCCTTATGTGTGGCTTCCTGCTGTTAAATGTGTTCGCGGGTTGTCCAAGCTGTTTTTTGTTCCTCTGTGTTCTCACTCATGCATCCACAGCTGTTCCACATTTTAGTTTCTCCCCAGCTGCCTTATTATTTAAGCTCGCTAGCAGGGTTCATTCCTCGCTGCGACCTCACCTTGTGCAGACAGCAATCCTTGCGTCTGATTCCTGTTTATTTCTGCTTAGTACTCAGCCTCGCCTGAATATTGTAAGTTACCCATCGTGGTTTTCATTATGTGCATTTTCTGTAAGTCACCCTTTGTGGTCCTCTGATTGCCTTTTTGTAAGTGCCCCTCGTGACTATTATTTGTGTTTCTTTACCATTAAATGTGCAAACTCACAGCAGGCGATTGGTGCCTCATTTCTGCCCTGAAAGGGCCATCTATAACAGTAGGTCGCAGCCCATAGGTGCTAGCGGCTGTGTGTTTGCCTTTTTCTTTCTTGTTTTTCACTCAAATTTCTTGTGGACAGAGGGAGAGCTGTCAGTATGTCCCCAGGGCACCAAGACTCAGCTTTCCGAAGGAGGTTGGCAGCTGGGGGCCCCAGCGTGCATGATCAGTGGGCAGCTGAATTCATCTGGAGCTATGTCGCTGAAGCCATCGCCTCCCATGGGCCAAAGAAGGTTCTAGAGAACGTGGTGGCAGCAGTCGGGATTGCAGAGGTCATCCCGGTTTAGGGAATTATCCGGAGCACTGAACTGCTGTCTACCGTCTCCGCTCTCCAGCAGCAATTCCCTGGGATGGCGTTAGGCTCAGCTCCAGCCTGTAGATGCCGCCTCCCGATGCAGACCTCCACTCCTCCCTGTGACACGGCCATACCGAAGCGGATGGAGGAGAGTCACCGGGTCCAGTCACCGCAAACCTCCCGCCATAATCCAGCCATGGGCAGGTTATCCTCGCCGGCTGTCTCGTCAGCCTTCTCTTCCTGGGCCGTCCCCGTTACCTTCTCCACCACGGCGTTTCCTCCCGCTGCTGAGATTCTGGTCATCTCCTCCCTGGTTCCGCCCGCCACCGTGCCTGCAGGGGTGGATCCTCAACATTCCTCTGAGGGGCCCACAACAACTGTAGTCACAGAGAGGGCTGATTCCAGACTGGCTGCAGCAGAAGACATCGGGTCCCGGGAACATAGGCAAGTGTTTTTTCCTTTGCCAACATTACCACATGAATTATCTTGCCTGAATCCCGGGGGTGAGGCTCAGTTATTGCAGTCCAGTGAGTCCACACACACCACCAGCTGTAGCCATAAAGAATTCACACGCTCTCTCTGTGTCTCCTCCAAAGCCCCCTGAGTGTCCGCCGGTTTCAGGATTAAGCCGCTGGATGGAGGAGGAGCCTGCAGTGCTGGAAAACCTGGTTCCATCCCTGCAGCCGTGGTCTGGATGGAGGAAGGGGGCTGCCTGCAATCCGGAGCCTGCGCCAACGAGTGAGCATCCCCAGGCTACAACTGTGCAGGATTCAGCACCAACAGGAAGCGGATCTCCTGTCACCACGCCGGGCGACCTACCTGCGTGGGTCACATCACTGGGGGGTCCCGGGACTGCATTGACCATCATGCCTGCTGCTGCGGCCGCCACAGCAGAGTCCGAGCAGGATCTCCACAGGGCCGGGCCCGAGACATCGTCATCTAGATCGACGGAGTTCTGGACGGCAGTGGAGCTTGAGCTCAGGCAAGTACTCGCCTTTGTTTTTGTTGTTTCTATATTGGAGAGATCTTGCCTGGCTTTTGGTGGGGAGAGCTGGGTGCAGCCGTCAGCTGCACCTGAGCTCGCCTCGCCAGGTTCCACTGCTGTGGGTGGCTCTGACCCTGTTCCTCTTCCTCTTCTATCTGAGCTTTCCCCCAGGGTCACTAAGGATTATCCAGCTACGCCAGAGGTCTCCCTGGGTTCAGGCCCGCCGCCTGAGGTCTTCGTGGGTCCAGGTCCTCTGGCCAAGGTCATCATGGAGGCTCTGTCCCAGCCCGGGACCTCCGTGGGTGCTGCTCCCCCTCCTGCTGAGGTCGTCATGGAGGCTCCGTCCCAGCCCAGGACCTCCGTGGGTGATGCTTCCCCTCCTGCTAAGGTCGTTGCGGGCTCTCCGTCCCAGCCTGGGACCTTCGAGGGTGCAGCTCCTCCTCAGTCCGGGTCTCCGTGGGTGCTATGTCCCAGTCGGGGACCATCGTGGGTGCTGAGGCGATACCCCGCCCCCACCTCGGCCTTTCTGACCACATATCCATCATGCTGGTGCCTGCCTACAAACCCTTACTGAAGCACAGCAGGCCAGTAGTGAAACAAATCAAGATTTGGCCAGAGAGTGCAACCTCTGCACTGAAAGACTGTTTTCTGTACACAGACTGGGAGGCCTTCAAAATAGCAGCCTCCCAGGAAGGCAGGACAGATTTGGAGGAGTATGCTGAAACGGTCACCAGCTACATCGCGAAGTGCACAGAGGATATCACTACAGTGAAGACCATCACTATGCGGGGAAACCACAAGCCCTGGATGACCGCAAAGGTGCGCTCGCTGCGTTCAGCCAGAGATGCAGCCTTCAGAGCGAAGGACAGGATCGCCCTCTGCTCAGCCAGGTCTGCGCTCTCAAAGGGAATTAAGACGGCGAAGCGCGCCTATGCGGAGAAAATCCAGGGACACCTCTGTGACACTAGGAACACCAAGCAGATGTGGCAGGAAGTTCGGACACTGACGGGCTATAAGTCTAGGCAGGGGGTCGATGATGACGACGCTTCACTTCCAGACAGGCTCAACAACTTCTTTGCACGTTTTGAAGCATCAAACTCAACAATCAGAGGGAGGGCTGGCCCATCCCCACCATTGGTCGGACCAGCTTTTACCATCAACACAGCAGACACACGAAGGACCCTAACCAGAGTCAACCCACGTAAAGCTGCAGGTCCGGACAACATCCCGGGAAGTGTGCTCCGAGACTGTGCGAGCGAGTTGGCGGAGGTACTGACTGACATTTATAACATCTCCCTGAGTCAGGCCATCGTTTCCAGATGCTTCAGGACCTCTATCATAGTACTGGTGGCAAAGAAACCAGTTGTGTCCTGTCTGAATGACTAGTGTTTCAAACGGCGTGTCAAACCACACATGCCTCCCTGCATCACACGACCCGCTCCAGTTTGCATATCGTTCAAACCGCTCCACAGAGGATGCTATAGTCACCACCCTGCACTCTGTCATCGCCCACCTGGATCAGAAAGACACCTATGCCAGACTCCTGTTCATTGATTTCAGTTCAGCATTCAACACCATTATTCCCCAGAGACTGATGGAGAAATTACTCCTCCTTGGTCTGAACACTGCCACATGTCTCTGGATCCTGGATTTCCTGACTGAGAGACCTCAGTCTGTCCGGGTTGGAAACAACATCTCCAACTCTGTCACGCTGAGCACCGGATCCCCTCAACACTGCGTACTCAGTCCACTGGTGTTTACACTTCTAACACATGACTGTGTATCCAGACACGAGGGGAACCAGATTATTAAGTTTGCAGATGACACCATGGTGGTGGGACTTATTCAGAGGATGAGGAATCAATGTACAGGGAAGAAGTGAGAGACCTGGAGGGCTGGTGCAGGGAGAACAATCTGGTGCTCAACGTGGACAAAACGAAGGAGATGATTATCGGCTTCCGGCGGTCACAGCCTGAACACGTCCCCCTCAGCATTGGCTGCCGTTTACTGGAGAGAGTGGAGAACATCAAGTTCCTCGGAGTGCAGATCTCGCAGGACCTGACCTGGAACAAGATTTCCTTGGCGATCAGGAAGCAGGCCCAGCAGAGACTGCGCTTCTTGAGGAAACTCAAACAGGCCTCTCTCCCGATCTGCATCCTCAGGACTTTCTACAGAGGTGTGGTGGAGAGTGTTCTGACGTACTGCATTGCTACATGGTACTTCAGTATGTCAGACAAAAAAGCCCTGCAGAGGATAGTTAAGGGAGCTGAGAGGGTAATTGGAGTCTCCCTCCCCTCTGTCCAAGAACTTTTTCAGAACCGTTGTAGGAGCAGGGCACTGAACATTGCCAAGGACCGTTCTCACCCTCTGCATAAACACTTTGAACTTCTGCCATCTGGCAAACGATTCCGAAGCATCAGAGGCAGAACCACCAGACTGATCAACAGCTTCCTTCCACAAGCTGTTAGGATGCTGAACAGCTGATCCGGAATCTCTAATATATACTACCGCACCTACGGACATTATGTACACTATTTGTATATTATAGTTAGTTTTTCAAGTATGTCTCAGGGATGTGTGAATGGATGTGGTGGGGTGGGGGGGGGGGGTGAAGATATGTGTGAGTGTGTCTTAAATCCTGTTCTTTTACTTATATGGATGCCAAGAGAAACGCAATTTCATCTTGCCTGCACTACAGCTGTATGTACAGCAATATGACATTAAAGGTTGATTTGATTTGATTTGAGTCCCAGCCTGAATCCAACATGGGTGCTGCGTCGCAGTGTGTGCCCGCTGTGGGTGCTATGCTCAAGTCCGGACGTGCAGCTCTGGCCCAGTCCGGGTCCACCAAGAGTGCAGCTCTGTCCCAGTATGGGGCCACCATGGGTGCAGCTCTGGCCCAGTCCGGGGCCACCGAAGGTGCAGCTCTGGTCCAGTCCGGGGCCACCGAGGGTGCTGCACATATGCCCAAGTTCACTGCGGGTCCTTTCTCTACTTCTAGTTTTGTTGTGGATCGTTCTTCACTATCCCCTTCGCCAGGTGCCCAACTCCTGGTCTCTGGGGTCAGCGGGAAGCATGGATTCCAACTGCGGCCTCCGGGGGGAGGTGTGTGGTGTTCCCGTTGGCCGAGAGATGCAGGGAGACCACCTGACAAACTCTCTGGGTTGCTGGGGTGGCTTCTTAACTCTGGAAGACCACTCGATGGACTCTCCCCTCCATTTTGGTGGCTCTGAAGACCTGGTAGGCCGCCCGACCTTTTCCACCTGATGGTCGGGTGGAGCCAGGACTCTGGTAGGCCACCTGAACTGTTTCCTCGGTCACCCAGTATTTCAAGGTTTCTTTTGCACTTTATTTGGTCAGTATTGTGGGTTTGGTTTTGTTGTTTTTTGTGTCTCTCCCTCCGGGCCTGGTTCCCCCCACCACCCTCCTGGGGTCTGTTTTTAGGGTTATTCCTGTTATGGGGGTGGGGGGGGTACTTTCTTTTTGATGTTACGTCGGGGTGTCTGGGTCCACCCCTTAAGGTAGGGGAACTGTTATGATTCCGAGCGCGAGTCACAGTCGTGTTCGGGTCTTTTGGTTGCTGGTGATTTTCTGTTTATGTATTTGTTCTTGTTTTTCATCTATTATGGTTTGTGCTTTTATTTTGACAGCACCCTTATGTGTGGCTTCCTGCTGTCAGATGTGTTTGCAGGTTGTCCAAGCTGTTTTTTTGTTTCTCTGATTGTGTTCTCACTCATGCATCCACAGCTGTCCCACATTTTGGTTTCTCCCCAGCTGCCTAATTATTCAAGCTCGCTAGCAGGGTTCATTCCTCGCTGTGACCTCACCTTGTGTTGACAGGAATCCCCATGTCTGATTCCTATTTATTTCTGCTTACTACTCAGCCTTGCCTGAATATTGTAAGTTACCCATCGTGGTTTTCATTATATGCATTTTCTGTAAGTCAACCTTCGTGGTCCTCTGATTGCCTTTTTGTAAGTGCTCCTCGTGGCTATTATTTGTGTTTCTTTACCATTAATGTGCAAACTCACAGCAGGCGATTAGTGCCTCATTTCTGCCCTGAAAGGGCCATCTATAACAGACAGACAAACCACCCCGACTATAACCTCCTTGGCGGAGGTACTAAGCTCTGCACATACAATACATGCTAGAATTTTTGATTACATTCATTTTTTTTAAAACACTCAAAGAAAAACAAGGGAATTTTAATGACTTACATGTGCAACTTAAAGGGCCCATATGGTGCAAAATCATGTTTTTGTGGGTTTTAACCTTACAAAATACTGTATGTCCTTGGTTCACATGTATACTATTAAATAATTAATTAAAACATTTGCACCCCCTTTACACAGGGGTGGAGTGTCAAGGTTTGTAGAGAATCGGACCCAAACGCAATACTTAAAGTTGGCGATTTTTTATTGAGAGCTGGCCAAACTGGCACAGCTTAATGGTGTAAACACAAAAATAATAAACAGCTCAGGAACTGAAACAGAAACTCATGAACCTGACTGGATAACAGGCTTCTTCTTCTTGTAGATTTGACTGGCAGTTGGCAACCAGCTTACAGGTGCATTACCGCCACATACTTCACTCTATATAATCACTCTATCTGGTCCAGCTTCAGAGCTCGGATAACAGGCTTGGCAGGAAACAAAAGTATGTGGTTCACGCATACGTGATGAGGACACCCATCCAGAACACAGAGGAGCTCACGTATATGTATAGACGCAGGGGTAATCAACACAACAACGAACAGGTGGGCACAATCAGGGGTAAATGGAGACAGCAGGGCATGGTCACAGAAAACAGGATGGGAGGGACTGCACAGATGAACACCAACAGACATGAACAAAGGATCAGAGGGTCGAAAAGACCGTGGCACACAATGATAATAGTAGTAATAATAATAATGAGGACCAAATGAAGAACAAACTGAGGCAATGGCAGGGATGAAAATAAAACACAGACGGACATAACAAACGGAGGGCGAGGGCATGGCTGAACTCATGTCCTGAAGATTACAGAGAAATAAATAACAAAGCGAAGACATGAGCACAACCATGTCCAGATACTGACATGGAGATCATTGAGAAATCGTTGAGAGATGTGGCCGATTATTGATCATTGATCTTCAATGATCTCCACAGTCACCACGGTCTCCTCAAAGTTTTGACTCAGTCCAAAACACACAAGGATCTCCCAAACGATCACAAAGATCAAAAATTAGCCCAATCTCTCAATGATCTCCGTGCTGTGTAATGGGGCCCTTATTTCACAGAGAAACACACACTGCCTCTAATTACTTAAACTCTTAAAGAAATGAGTGGACTTTGTTTCCTGGGTTTTGTGACTTCACAAAGAAACAAGTCCTCCCTTCTGTTCCCCTTCTATCACAGTCTGTTGTGGGGTGTACCTCATTACTTGTGACCCAATTCAAAGAACCTTTACCCAGTTAAATTAGGGGCTCAATAATAATAGTGGACAGACAGGAAGCCGAATGTTTCAGATAAATCTTCATAGACAGCCTTTTTAAGGTGTTATAAAACAACACAGAAATAGTTTTTGGTCTTTAAAACGCCATGTGTGTGTGTGTGTGGGGGGGGGGGGGGGTCCTTGGGGATAAAACTAAAAATGAATGCCTGGAAAATGCACAATATGGAACTTTTAAACAGATGGTATGAACGCTTCTGTCTATTCTTGCTTTTTTTAGAACTACCAATTTTGTGTTTTGCTTTCAAACATCTTTGATAAAGTATAAACATTTGTGCTTAATCCACCTGTTAAGAGGATTATGTCCGTTTGGATGGATTTGTCAACACTTATTTCAATAAACTGCACAACTACAGTGCAGTTCCACTACGAAGGCAACCTTAATGTTATTCAACAGGCACAATCCTAAAAACCATAAAACCAAAGCATGAGATTATGATGGAGAGATGGAAATAAATATCAAATCAAACACTAAAAAGCTTTGAGGCTATTTTGAATGTGAACTCACTGTGTTCACACTCTAATGGAATCACTTTGCACAAATCGCTAGTTATCTAATATAAATGTGTAACGTGGCTAGCACCATACCATTTCAAAACACTGAGTGATGCACAGATGAAACGTAAGGTTCAGGGGAGGGTATGTGTGTGGGTACGCGTCCACGCTTATTTATGAGCACAGCTCAGCCTGTGGATACAGGGTGATTCACCAGGCTGTTCTGGAGGTTTCCTGTGTGGGCTTACCATCATGGAACATAAGATCTGAGACAAGGAAAGAAAACGGGAAAGAGGACCAGGGGGAGGAAAGGCACACAGCAGCCAAAGTTTTGTGCTTCCCCTTCAGATCCTTGTTCCCTAGTCTGCAACAGCTGGTAAACTGACAAGTGCCACTTCCTCAGTAATTCTGGGTGATGAACACTAGAGTGGTCATGAAGAGATTATGTAACAGCATTTAAAGGTTGGGGAACAGGAAACGGGATCCACAAGTGACCCCCCCCCCCCATCCCATTTGTGGGAAGGAGAGATTGTTCAAACCTTTGTGCAGAAAGTAGCACCCGAAATAGCATTAGACCAGTCCAAGTTACAAAAAAGAAAAAAAAAAAAAATCAAACACAGATGAGTGCCAGCATGCTCTACCTCTAGGCTGTGCTAGTTGGGGGCTGGCAGGCTGGAAGCAGGGCATTGGGGGGGTGGGGGGGCATACGTATGTCTGTAGCTCTGCTGCCTGGCTGGAGGAAGACAGTGAGCATACATGGGCACACAGGCCTACAGATGCTCAGAGCTTTTCAGTAGTCTGCTATCTGCCGCAAAGCCAAAAAAAAATAGGCTGTCCCTCTCATTACTACCAATTTCTCCAATGAAAAAATACATCTACAATTAACGTTTTTGCAGTTTACTGAGAGAAAACTACAAAAAAAAAAAACAGTTTACTTAATATATGATATCTGAATATGAGTGCAGTTCTCCCTCTTGTTTTCACCCCATCCTTGTTTTGGGTCTCATTCAACAGGATCATACATCCTTTTAGTCTTACATTGTGGTAGCTGATCCCCCTGAAGAACCAACTGCTCCCAGGATGTATCTAGAAATAATACGATACATCTGACACACTTGTGGTGACTTCACTACTTTCTGGTGTACATTTAATTTTGTCGGCGGGATGTTTCCCACTGCTTCTGAAGTGAAAAACACATTCAGGCAAATATTTACAGAAGAGAAGAGAAATGCTGATTTGGTATACCTCTCCATAAAATGACTTCATAGCACGGTCCACAAACAAACAACTTGCTGTACTATATGCATGCTGTACAAAGTTGCAGGTGAACCCATGGCTTGTGTATGCAGTCAGAGAGGCACTTGCTTTCACACTAGACTGAACATCCAGTCACATGCATCACTGACCACTGCTGACGGCTGTTTGAGCAATTTGATCACAGGAGATCATAAAAATTGTTTGGATACAATTATACCTGTATTAAGAGCTGCCCGGTAATGATAACATCACCCGCGATGCATTTTATTCCAAAATGCAAAGAGCCTCAGTAAGGAAGTCAGTCATAACAAGCGTGTAATCAGCACTTATTTTACACAGTCCCTTTACAGCTGAATACCAGGAAATGGGATTATTGGAATTAGTAACAGTTTCTTAATCTGCATTTGGAAAGCAGTTAACAGGTAATTGTGATAGGTCAGGTTCAGGTTAATTTATTTGTAACTGCAGGGAGTTAGTCAGGGTTGAAACAGTCATGACATCAAGATCAAAACTGTGATACTAACTTCAACAATGTTGCTTAATAAAATTTAACTTAGATTTTTATTTTAGAGAATAGAATAGAATAGAATAGGCTTTATTGTCATTGTACAGCACAACAAAATTGTGGGTGCTCCACCAGGCTACTGTGCAATAAAGTAAGTGAGAAGAATTTCAAATAAAACATTTATAGAACACATGATTAACCATATGACTGAGAAGGTAAGAGTAAAAATAACAAATAGCCCACTGGTATATACACAGGTATGGTAGTGGCGACGCGGGTGGAACTGTGTACGTAGGAGTGCAGAGTGCAGAACACAGAGTAAAATGGCCCAAGGATTATGGAGAATATGTGAAGTAGTGATTTCACGGATGGGTCAATATACATGGAAATGAGGAGTGCAACAACAGGTGAGTTATAGTGATAATTAAAAGGTCCACAGTTCTGTGCATGCGAGTGTTCGGGTGTGTGTGTGTGGGGGGGGGGGGGCTCTGACTGTTTGCAGTTCGGATGGCCCAGGGGAAGAAACTGTTTATCAGTCTGGAGGTGTGAAACCTGATCAATCTGAACCGTTGTCCAGAGGGAAGCAGGTCAAACAGGTGGTGGGCGGGATGCGAGAGGTCTCCTGTGATGGCCTTGATCCTTGTGAGACAGGAGGCTCTGGAGATGTCTTCCAGGGAGAGCATAGGGCTGCTGATAATTTTTGGGGCGGTGTTGATGACCCTCTGCACAGCCTTCCTGTTCTCGGCCGTGGAGCCGGCATACCACACACCCAGACAGTAGGTGAGCATGCTCTCCACTGAGCAGCGATAGAAGGCCAGCAGCAGCTTCTGGTCCAGGTTGTTGTTTCTCAGGACACAAAGGAAGTGCAGCCACTGCTGGGCTTTCTTCACCAGAGCCTTGGTGTTGACAGTCCAGGAAAGGTCAGAGGAGATGTCGGTGCCCAGGAACCTGAAGGCAGGAACGTTTTCCACATGGTCGCCATTTATGAGGGGGGGGGGGGGGGGGTCCTGTCTGTTCTTCCTGAAGTCCAGAATGAGTTCTTTTGTTTTTTGGGGCATTCAGTTCCAGGTTGCTTGCTTGGCACTACAGCAGCAGATTCTCTACCTCTGCCTTGTATGCCTTCGCATCGTTGTCGGTGATGAGCCTAACCAAGGTGGTGTCGTCCGCGTATTTCATGATAACGGTGGTTGGGTGGGTTGGAAAACAGTCAAAGGTGTACAGGGAGTACAGTAGAGGGCTTAGCATGCAGCCTTGGAGGGAGCCAGTGCTGAGGGACAGTGTGGAGGAGTGGGGGGGGGGGGGCAAGTCTGACTGTTTGTGGGCGATTGGTGAGAAAGTTCTTTATCCAGGAGCGGGGGGGGGGGGGGGGGCTCTGGAGGAGGTGCAGTTTGTTGATCAGGATGTCCAGGATGATGGTGTTAAAAGCTGAGCTGTAGTCCATAAAGAGCATCCTCACGTAGCTCCTTGGGTTCTCCAGGTGGTTCAGCACTCTGTGGAGAGTGGAGGCGATGGCATCTTCCGTAGACCGGTTCTCCCTGTAGGCGAACTGATGGGGGTTGAAGGAGGGGGGAAGACAGTCCCTGATGTGCTGGGACACCAGTCGCTCAAAACATTGCAACATTACGGGGGGAGGGGGTGTCCTCAAACCAGGCAAACAAGCTGTTACGTTCCTCTGCCAGAATGAGGCTGCTGTCTGATGCAGGGGGCCCTGGCCCCTGTAGTTGGTGAGGGCCTGGATGCCTCTCCATATCTGTCGGGGGTTGCTGTCTGAGAGGAAGCCCTCCACCTTCCTCCTATAGGCGTTCTTCACGAGTTTGATGCCTCTCCTCAAGTTAGCTCTGGCAGTGCTGTACAGAAAGCTGTCCCTCTCTCTGAAGGCTGAGTTGCGGGCTCTGATCAGAGCCTGGACTTCACTGGTCATCCAGGGTTTGCGGTTTGGAAATACCCTGATATGTTTGGTGACTGTCATTTTCTACACAGCATTTGATGTAGAAAAGGACAGACTCGGTGTAGGAGTCCAGGTCCTGCTGTTCAAAGATGGTCCAATCAGCGCAAGCAAACCAGTCTTGTAGCTGGAGAAGAGCATTTTCAGACCAGGTTTTAATTGTTTGCTTGGTTGGGGGGGAACTCTTGCTAAGGAGGGGGGGGGTGGTGTAGGCAGGAATCAGAAACAGGGAGAGGTGGTCTGATTGTCCAAGGTGGGGGAGGAAGGTGGCTCTGTAGGCATGCTTAAAGTGCTTATGACACGTTTTTGACTTCCTCTAATTTTTCAACACATAATACAATATAACGAAATAGGTTGGTCTGTGCAGTTCTAAGTCAAACAGGCTTTTTTTCACGCGAATATCCAACGTTTTCATGAGCGCCACATCACCCATTGCGTCAGTGGCTGGAAAACCCCCTGGCCATGTTGTAACGTCATCGACAGAACACAGCGCTTGACTGCCCTTTGTATACACAGGATGGAAGCGGTTGAAAACATCGACGATGGTTCCAGCACATGTAGTCTGGAATTGGTTTGTGTTGTCCAATCTTCAGACGATTATAGTTCCAAAGAATGGGATGACAATGAAGAATCTGGGGGCATCAAACCGTATAGGTTTGAGCCATGCCAAGCGGGCATTGTTCCTAACGCATACCTGCCAACTTTTCAAACCTGAAAAGCCTAGTAGCTAGCCGGGGTCCAGGGGCCGATGCTAATGCTAATAATGCTAATGCTAATGCTAATAATAATAATGCTAATATTTGCCAAACAAATATTAGCATTAAATCTAGTTAAATGTAGCTAACAACCTCATATTTCTTCAACTTTCAAACCTGAAAAGCCTAGTAGCTAGCCAGGGTCCAGGAGCCGCAGGCCCCGGTAGGTCCAGGACAAAGTCCTGGTGGGAGGGGTTCAGGGGGGCGAAGCCCCCCGACGCCAAACAAATATTAGCATTAAATCAAGTTAGAATGTAGCTAACAACCTCATATTTCTTCAGCTTTCAAACCTGAAAAGCCTAGTAGCTAGCCGGGGTCCAGGGGCCGCAGTGTCAAACAAATATTAGCATTTGACATAGAAGTCACATATTAATTATATTAAAGGTAAAATATCTAAATCAATTGCAATACTACACAGAGCGAAATATTTGCTGAATCAACAACCCACATTATATACTTTGTATCATTCATTAATACTCCCATACATGACATATTGTACTGAAGCATGGGGAAATACATATAAAACAAACATATATCCAGTCTTTATGCTTCAGAAGAGAGCTATTAGAATAATAAACAAAGCTGCTTACAGGGAACCAACAAACCCACTTTTTCTTAAATTAAAAGCTCTCAAGTTGAAAGATCTGGTTGACTTTAAAACTGCAGTAATAATGTTTAAAGCTAAGAATCTATCACTGCCCGCAAATATCCAAAAGCTGTTCCAAATAAGGGAGAAACAATATCATTTCAGAGGAACATGTATATTTCAAAAACCTTCAGTGAGAACTACAGTACCACCAAGCAACACTGTGTTTCAGTGCAAGGAGTCAGATTATGGAACGATTTTGGACCTGAATTAAAATCATGTACAACGCTTGGACAATTTAAACAAAAACTAAAGGAAGAAATACTCCAAACATATATACAAGATGACATGTAAAAGCACATAAGGATTGTCATATCCAGTCTGTGTTGTGCTGTTACTTAGTTTTGTTTTTTTTTTGTCACATTTTGTCTTAGCTTTGTTCCGAATTGTAATCGCTCTTGTTTTGTTTTTCTTTTGAATTCTTGGATGGAATATGGGTGGGCAATATAAGCTGCGGCTTCAGCCATCACCCATTTCAGATGACTTATGTTGAACTGTATAATCAGAGGAGTTATTGTTTAATTTGACCTTGTTGGATTTTTTTGCCTTTGTTATATTATTCTGTTTCTTTTTAATCTTTACTTTTAATCTATCCGAAATAAAGATTCATTCATTCATTAAATTTGCATTCAAAAGACTATCTTAACTTAACACTGCATAGACCTTTGAATAGGCCAGATGTGATGTATTATGAATACTAGAAAAGCACTCGGACAGCGCAGACCTCCGCCAAGCGCCACAGTTCCCCCCATACAGTGTTTAACATCATAAATAAAATATTGAAAATGGCCCTATCTCGCAATGTTAAATAAAAAAAAAAGAATCCTTTAAAAAATTTCTGGATCCAGACGGTGATCCGGATCACCACCAAAATCTAATCATCTGTAGGATACCCCATTTCTGACAATCTGTGAAAATTTCATGAAAATCCGTCCATAACTTTTTGAGTTATCTTGCTAACAAACAAACAGACAAACCAACGCTGATGATCACATAACCTCCTTGGCGGAGGTAACTAGAAGACTAGAAATATCAGCAGGGTATACTAGCACTGTTTAACAGACACGTGCGTAATGACGGCAAAATCGCTCTGATATTTTATGTGTTTACATGATACACCAAGCATGACGAGGCTTGCAATTACACAGCACATGTTCTTCAGAATCTTAGGCATTATATAAAATGTATTCTCCCTTTAGCTGTTTCTCTTTTGTTTTGTCTCTTTAGATGTTTATGTTGAATTGTATAATCCATGGTCCATTTGCCAGGGTTGAAGAGCAGTCGTGTGAACGTCTGCAGCAGTTTACAGCGTGTTTACATCTCGCCATGTACGCACGCCTCTCCGGGATTTCGCGCGAGAATAGAAACCTCAATACCCTCAATAGCGATAGCGTTAGCTTAGCAAACGCTTCAGGTAAAGCGTAGCAGCGAACCACGAAAAGAAACGCTACTGACGCCACTATGTTCTAAATTTAGATACGATTCCTAGCGATCTCGTGTTTGGAATTGCTTTCGTGTTTTTTTACAATTTAAAATTTTTGACTGAATTTTTAGTGAAAAACCGTAATTTTGATTAATAAAGCCGTAACCCGGAATGGGATCTTGAAAACCGGAACCATTACGGCAAAACCGGAGTGGTTGGCAGGTATGCTAACGAGTCAGTCTCGGTGACAGTCAGCTGTTCATGTCTTGTGTGCATCATCTGCCGTGTTGTCAGCCAGCCAATATTGCCAACACTATCACGACATGTTAGCCACTCCACACAGCCATGGTTCTGTTGCGCCCCTTGTAGCAATGTCGGCTCTGGGGCGCAACCGTGGTTAACACGTCTCCTATCCATGTTCGCTGGGCGATGTCGGCCCCGAACACCTACTGTTTGTGTTTCTGTGTATTTTTGTAAGTCTTCACCTTTTGGGATCAGTCTTTATGTTCAATACATGTGCTGTAGTGAATCCTGTGCGTAAATCCTCGTGTAAATCCTCGTTATTTACGTGTAAATCCTCCCTCTCCGTGCGCTCTTACGCAGGGCACAGAGTGGGAGCATGAAATAATGAGGATTTACGTGCAGGGTTCACCACAGCACGTTTAATATAGAATGACAGACAATTCCCAAAAAGGTGAAGTCGTACAAAAAAAACCCACAAATGCACTTACTGATGGCGTTCGGGGGTCGGCATCACCCAGAGAACAAATGAGAGGAGACGTGTTAGCCACAGGTGTGCCCCAGAGCCAACATCGCTTCAAGGACGCACGAGAACCACAGCAAACATGGAGTGACGAACGTCGTGAGAGTGCTGAAAATACTGGCAGACTAACAGCACAGATGACAATACTATTGACCAGCAGTGTGTTACTGGCAAACGGCCACTAATATGTACACGCACTGCTGGTGATGGTGTGATGAGAAGCAACTGGGCGAGAACCGGGAAACATGATCAACGGGAGTTTGAATCAGCTGGTGATAATGAGAGAGGGGACGTGGCCGGACCAGTGAGATGTCAGCATGGGATCACAGAAAGTAGGTCAAAGCTGCGTGTAAATCCATTAATCCTTCCCCTCCTTGTGCGTTCCTCCTGCCTAAAAGCGCACGAGAAGTGCATGAGGAGGCTTATGACAGTTGGAGCTGAAGCGTGTGATGTGGTCTTTCATGGCCTGCTCTTTATCTAAGCCTGCGACACAACACGAAGGCATAGCCGTAAAATTAAAACAAGAAACCAGAGAAACTGTGAGCTACAAAGCTGCTGTCATTCTAGTTAACAACACCGGAGTCCTTTCTGTCGATTACGTCACTGGGGTGCCACCCTTAATTCGGTGGGCGGCACCACAGTCCAGTCAGCGGCTGTGGTTTTTTGATGATAACTAGTTTATGCAGGCACTGTTGTAAATATTATATTGATCATAGACAATGACTTTTGGGTTTACACAACATGCTAAAAAATGTCAAAAATGTGTCATCAGCCCTTTAATATTGCTATAAACATGATCCAGTGTTCTTTCCTCTCTTGTGGGACACTTAAAATGTTGATAGAATTTGGGGAGTACAGTCTTTAAGCATGCTTTTAAAATTCCCTGCAATAATGTGGACTGAGTCAGGGTGATCTCTTTGCTGCCTGCTGACAATGTGCTGGAGGTGATTGAGTGCTAAGCTAACGTTAGCATCAGGAGGAATGTAAACGACTTTTGAAATTACTGCAGTTAGCTCGCAGGGGAGATAAAAAGGCCTGCATAGGTAGGACACGGCCTCCAAGTCCAGTGAACAGTGGCTATGAATTATTCTGCTGTTTTTACACCAAATCTGAAGCACAAAAGCACAGAGCCCTCCCCCCTTCCCTTACCAGAATCAGCGTTGCAGTTGAGGCGATTTCTAGTTCAGCCAGGTAATTCCACATTGGCATCCAGAAAGCATTAGTTAAGCCATGACTTGGTCACAAACAGAATACAACGGTCCCAGACGTAGCGATTATAGGTGATCTCCGTGCGCAGCTGGTCTATTTTGTTGGCAAGGGATCTGGCGTTGTTGAGAAAAATTGAAGGCAACGGTGGTTTGGAGAAAAGTTTAAGCAGTTTGGCACAAAAGCCAGCCCTGCAGCCTCATTTCTGCTTCCTCTCCCGTCGTCGTCTGCGCTTGCGGGGCATAACGAACCATGGAGCACCCGGAGGTTTGGCAGTCTCCTCAGGGATATGGTGGAAGTCACTGGAATGGGCGCTGGGGATGACGGAGGTGAGCTGGTGACCGATGCCTATAAGCTCCTGGTGACTGTAGGTACTTAGTCCGTCACAGAAGGAGCACAGAAAAAGGCAGAAAAAACACAAGGAGGGGTGCAGTAGACTAGAGCGTCTCACCGCTGCATGTGAACGCGCCGCCCTATCACAATAAGACACGATCAACTCATCATACCAATAAAAAAAGCATACATAGTTTTTTACTGTCCAATCCAATTTTAAGCACCATCCATCCATTTTCTACCTCTTTTCCAGAGGTTCAGGTCACAGAGGCAGCAGCTCAAGTAGAGCCCAGACTCCCTTTCCCCAGCCACCTGCTCCAATTATTTAAAGAGGATATCAAGGCATTCCCAGGCCAGCTGGGAGACATAGTCTCTCCAGCATGTCCTGGGTCTGCCCCGGGGTCTCCTCCCAGTGGGACATGATCAGGAGGCATCCTGATCAAATGCCCAAACCACCTTAACTGGCAAATTTTGATGTGGAGGAGCAGCAGTTCTACTCGGAGTCGCTACCGAATGACTGAGCTCCTCACCCTATCTCTAAGGGTGATTCCAGCAAGCCTACAGAGAAAGCTCATTTCAGCCACTTGTATCCGCAATCTCATTCTTTTGGTCATTACCCAAAGCTCATGACCATAGGTGAGAGTGGGAACGTAGATTGACCGGTACATTGACAGCTTTGCTTTAGAGCTCAGCCCCCGCTTCACCACAACAGACCAGTACAACGTCCGTATCACTGCAGAGGCTGCTCCAATCTGTCTGTCAATCTCCCACTCCAGTCTCCCTTCAGTTGTGAATGAGACCCCAAGACACTTAAACTCCTCCACTTGGGGCAGGAGCTCATCCCCAACCCGGAAAGGACAATCAACCCTTTTCTGGCTGAAGACCATGGACTCGGATTTGGAGGTGCTGATTCTCATCTCAGCCACTTCACACTCAACAGCAAACCATCCCAGTAAGACCTGTAGGTCATTGCTCAATGAAGCCAACAGGATGTGGTCACCGAACATGACACCCTCCGTTCCTTGGCTGCACCTAGATATCCTGTCCATGAAAATTATGAACAGGATCGGTGACAAAGGGCAGCCCTGATGGAGTCCAACTCCTACCGGAAACAAGTTCCACTGGGTGTTGGCAATACAAACCAAACTCTTGCAACGGGCGTATAGAGACCAAATAGCTCATAGCAACAAACCAGATACCTCATACTCCCGCAGCACCCCCCCACAAGAGATCACGAGGGACATGGTCGAATGCTTTCTCCAAGTCCACAAAACACATGTGGACTGGTTGGGCAAACTCCAACGAACCCTCAAAGATTCTAGAGAGGGTAAAGAGTTGGTCCAATGTGCCATGGCCAGGACGAAAACCATGTTGCTCCTCCTGAATCCAAGGTTCAATCAACCATTGGTCTCTCCTCTCCAGCACCCTGGCATAGACCTTCCCAGGAAGGCTGAGAAGTGTGATCCCCCTAAAGTTGGAACACACCCTGAGGTCTGCCTTCTTAGAAAGAGGAACCACCACCCCAGTTTGCAATGCCAAAGGCACTGTCCCCAGCCTCCACACAATGTTGCAGAGGCGTGTCAACCACCGAGGGTGAATTTCATCCACCCCTGGGGCCCAGCCACCGAAGAGTTTTTTAACCACTTCGGCAACCTCAGTCCCTGTGATGGGCGAGTCATCCCCCTCATCCTCAAGCCTTGCTTCCTCTGTGGAAGGCATGTCAGTGAAATTGAGGAGATCCTCGAAGTATTCCTTCCACCACCCAACAATGTTCCCAGTCGAAGTCAGCAGCACCCCATCCGCACCATACACAGTGTGGACAGGGAGCTGCTTCCCCCTCCTGAGCTGCTGGACAGTTTGCCAGAATATCTTCGAGGCCGACCGCAAGTCTTGTTTCATGTCCTCATCGAACTCCTCCCACACCTGAGATTTTGCTTCAGCAACCACCTGAGCTGCAATCCACTTGGCCTGTCGGTACACCCCAGCTGCTTCGAGAGTCCCCCAAGCCAACCAAGTTTGATAGGACTCCTTCTTCAGCTTAACGGCCCCCTTCACCACTGGTGTCCACCACTTGGTTCGGGGGTTGCCACTATGAGATGCACTGACAACCTTGCGGCCACAGCTCTGGGCAGCTGCTTCAACAATGGAGGTGGAAAATATTGCTCATTCAGACTCCACGTCTCCAGACTCCCTCAGAATGTGGTCGAAGTTCTTCCAAAGGTGGGAGTTGAAGACCTTTTGGACAGGGGCCTCAGCCAGACATTCCCAACACACTATACATTTGGGTCTACTGGGTCTGAGTGGCCTCCACCCCTGCCATTGGATCCAACTCACCTCCAGGTGGTGATCAGTTGACAGCTCTGTACCTCTCTTTTTAATTTTCAGCATTAATCATCATCATAGCCTATCCCAGGTATAAAAAGGCAAGCAGCAGGGTACATCCTGGACAGACCTGAAGTCCATCACAGGGCCAATACAAGGACAGAAAAACTTTCTCATACATCATCATTCATACAAAGAATTTAAGCAGTGTTGCACAGTATGGTATCATAACAGTGGTAATCCGGTTGTAGACCCACCAGTGCAGTGGAAGGCCAAAGACAACACCGTGGTGATATATTCATGATACGGAGCAACCAGTTCTACAAACACAAAAAATAAATTGGAGTAATAAACAACAAAAGATAAGAATTTCATTTAAGTAATGTTGTTCTGCCAAGACTAGCACCACAACAGAAAAACAAGTAGTTCCCAGCTGGTACCCTTGTATGTTGTTAACCAACACAAACAATAAGCATAGATTATATTAGCTTTGTTGACATTTTATACATACGTTCAGTGAAATTTGCTCTTCACTGCCAGTCATTGTTTATATATATACTTTTCCACAGTCCATCAGTCCTGTCTCTTTAGTCAGCCAAACTGCTAGCTGGCTAGTTAGCTATTGTTTGGTTTGTTGCTTTTCTCTTTGCTGCCTTCTTCTTCAGTTTGAGTCAGAAGCATGAATTATGTTGTAAAGCTTTAGTAAAATGTTCACTCAGGTTTTAATCCAGGGGTGGGCAATCATGTGCCATTGAGGGCTGTTCCACTGCAGGTTTTCTGTTCCACCCACTTCTTATCAGCTTCAAGGATTGCTAATAATTGAAAACACCTGCTGAAGAGACTGGGCAGAACAGAAAACCTGCAGTGGAATGGCCCTCACTGCCCACCCCTGTTTAATCTAACCTTTGGAGTAACTAATTAAAAAAAAAAAAAAGATTAACCACAAGCTAGCTAGTAGCTAATAAGCAGATGATCCTTATCTCTACTTTTATGTTCTCTTCACTTTCTTCTTATAGACATCTTTAAATGAAGGCAGTGGTTGCCTCATGGTTAGGGATGTGAACTGGTGACTGGAGAGTCGCGGTTCAATCCCTGGACCGGCAGGATCCCTTTGCCGGTGCGGTGGTGCAGTGGCTAGCACTGTAACATTACAGCAACTCACCCTTGGCCATGGGATCCCTGGTTCGAGCCCAGCCCCTGACCAACGGTGATCTGTGTGGAGTTTGCATGTTCTCCCCGTGTCTGCGTGGGTTTACTCCGGGATTTCTCCGGTTTGCTCCCACAAGCCAAAAACATGCGAGTTAGGTTAATTGGAGACTCTAAAGTGGCCCTAGGTGTGAATGTGTGTGCGAATGGTGAAGGGATAGCGCTGTACCGTAGCCGCTTCATCCATCCAGGTGGATGCCCTGAATTTCCCCTCTGGGGATCAATAAAGTACATGAAATTTAAATAAATAAATAAATCTGTGCAGCATCATCTCACTTTGGCTCAGCAACAATTATTCTTCTGCTTAAAGACATTTTGTTTCATCCAGGAATAACACAAAGAAATGGATTTTCTTCCCCCAGGCCACAGCTGAAATCCCCCTTCTTTTGTTAAAACCAACCTAAGGAATGTCCCCAATGTCCGGCTTCACTTTTATTGCCCCCATAAAACCTACACAGACCCACAACTCAGCTAATTTCCTTAAACTCTGGACATGCTGGATTTAACCAGTGATCTTTAAAGTACATTATTACAAACTCGATTCTAAACCTTCATTCTTTTCAGAACTATGAAAATGCAGATGGACTCTGATGTTTTTGATGTAGAAAATCAATATGTGTGAAATGCATTAATCTGTGATTTTATATATATGCATGTTAATGTTTAAATGAATGTTTATTCCTGCATGTTGATTTAGAAGCACTGCTTATAATTTATACTAATCACTAAAGTTATCTTAGTTTAATACATAAAGGGAAATATTAACTTCCAGTATGTATCAAAGTTTTGCCTCTAAAACCATGTGACTCCAACAGCCAACCTCTGCATGACAACTCTTCATCCCAAAGAACTCCAAACAATAGACTGTTTGTTCATTGGACTAAAAATTCATCGGGCCTCCCACAAAGGACTCTCATTGGCTGAGATCCCGGAAGCCCGCGAAGCTCAACAGAACTTGTATAAATAGCAGAGAGACCCCTGCTTCAGTCTCTTCCCCGGCTCTCTTTTCGGCTGCTCTCCTTGCCAGATCTCGCTTCTCTGTCCGACTCCCTTTTTCACTGGTCCGTCTCTATCTATTGTCTACACACAGCAAGGAAGAACAAAGGACCGTCTGAACAAAGACTTCGACCACGTGTCGCTTTTCTGAACACAGAGCAGATAACTCTTAATTCGTTTATGTAACTGTATTTTTAATGCCTTTTTCTTTTTCTCTTAAATACCTAGGAATTCCTATTTCTTTGAACTCAATTCTTAATCGGAGTTAAACTCCAATTTTTACTCATCTCTTTTTCTTTGTTAAACTTTCTGTAAAACCACCGTTTGTTTTAATTTTAATGTAAACTTTAATCTTGACTTTATTTTTATAATATTTTTCTTGACCAAGCACCCACCAGAAGCTACTATTTTTATCTAAAGTCCGAAGCCTTTTTATTTGAGATCGGATTAGATATCTCTTAATTATTATCGAAGACCTCTTGAGAAGACGCAGCTCCCACATCACGTGCAGCTGAGGAATCAAGGCTGTTCATCACACGCTGAAGAAAAGTCGTCATCATCTAGCCCAGTTTCAACTCTGGGTCATACAGCCAAAATCCAACCTCTTCGGCTGCTTGACTTTAAAGGTCGAACTGTGGATGCTGAAATATCTGCGGGCAGACATTTCCTCTAACATCCACGAAATCTTTGGCTGAGGATGACGCCAGAACAGTCATCACCGAGGATCACGTGAGCTGCAAAAACTTTAATTCATCTGCTGAATTAAACTTTTGAGGTTCGGTAATAATTTGTGTATCTAATCAGATGCAAATTAAGAAGCCCTTAACATAACTCTTCTTTTCATTAAAATTCCGTTTTTATTTTCTTAAGATTAATCCAGGACTTCTTCATATAATTAGTAAACTTTCCCCATAAATTTGCGTTGTTTCCATGATCTGTTAACACAAACTGATAGAAATTGGTTTCTCAGTTAACCCTGGTTCCGAAAATATTGACATTGTTAATCTATCATTTACAAGATTGCAGTAATTTCATTAATCATAAAATCAATGTCTGTTAATCATTTCATTTAATAAATATTTAAAAATGAGAGAAGTTGTTGGGAATTTATTTCATTCTGAGTCTGTTTCAAGCCTAGGTATCGAATTCACGAAAAATTTTGAGACTGATTATTGATTAATTTATTGAGTGATCAAACAGGTATAAAGTGAAATTAAAGATTAAATTGCTTCTTAAAGATAGAAGCTGGTGCCCCTTACGAGTGTTATTAACTTTTCTGATGTATATGAAATGAGATTTGATCTCAGATTCCAATACATCAATATAAATTAAATAATTCATACCTGATCATATTTATTATTTATTAATATTTCTATTTTATGCTACAGATTTATTGGTGCTTCCCGTGTGAAGACCTGGTTGAACTTGACACAACTCAGAATGAAAAAAAATTAATACATAAGCTGTGTGGGATTTTGGTCAATTTTAACTCACAAAGGTGCTTCATTGTCTGCAGCCAGTCTATTGTCTCCGTCTCTGTGTCACGAGGGGGAGGGGGTGAATTCGCCCCCCTGATTACTGCTGTGTGTGTGTGTGTCTGCTGACCAAGAGAAGGTGGGGGTGAAGAGACCCCACTGCACTCTAGTCAGTTTAGTTTTTTCAATGCATGCTTAAGCATGACTACACGCTGAATAATTAAAATAGGCCTGGGAACAAAATAGCGAAGAAATCCTATTTGTTTTCCCCGTTATTTCGACACCCCGCAGGCGAAGCAAACCCTTGGGGGATTTAATTGAATTAACCATTGTATAAACTTGTTGAATAAAGTTTAGGGAGACCAAAGTTTTCCCGCCTTTGGAAAGCAAGGCGTGGTTTTATGGACTGAAGCTTGAGCTGCATCCACGTGGCGCGTGCACGCTCAGTCGCGCACACGACCGTCAAGCTGTGCATAAAAAAACTGCGCATGTGTAGATCGGCTCAGCGACGCCATCTTAAGTCTAGGTAGAGTTCCCTGTAGCCGCCATTTTGAGTAGAGATCCTTGACTCCATGTGACGTCATTGGGTTTCCTCTTCTGGAAGTGCAGACGAAAACTGCCTCCATCTTGTGGTGAAATATAGGGACTGCAATTTTTATTTAAACTTCTAATCTTTAAAGATGATTTATAACCAAATTAAGTCTTCAAAGTAACTTCAAAGCCATTCATATTATTCGGAATAAACTAAATTTAACACTAATCCAAACTTTTATGCCAAGAATAAAAGGAAAAGGACCTGTTGGCTTCTGAAAGTTTTTCTCAGTGGTGAAATCCCACTCACTGCATAGATACCTATAGCAGGAACATTTACAAACACCCCTATTGTATTTAATCACTTATGTAACCACATATTATAATATTTTAAGCTAAAAGCAAACATATTTACACACTTTTAATCAAAAAGTTGCAAACTTTGAAGCTATGTGTGCTTATTTTGCTGTCTTTAAATGTGATATGGTGTGATTCCCTTCTTACAGAAACCCAGTTTAGTCAGGATTCTAATGCTGATGTTTACTCAAGAGTAACATTAAAGTAGGATTAATCCTGTGCATTTTAACAAATTTACAGACTTAGTGAATATTTATAATTTTTCCTCTTTCTCAAATTTAGGAAACCACATTAAGCAATCAACACTTAAGCGAAGCTCTAGGTGTTATTTAAACTCATTGTGTCATTCTTGGTTCATGTTTTCTCTACAGGAAAAGAAAAACATTTAACCAACCTGCATAATTTTCAAATTTTTCCCAGGATTTAAAAGAAAAGTCAAAAAGGTGCAAACATTGATTATTCTGTAAATAAGAAATTAATAGATAACAATCAAGACAGATCACTATTGACTTCAATCCTAAGAAATCCTTGGACACCCAAACACTCAGACAATTCACTTGTTTCTAATTTGTAAATATTTTAAATATTTAATGCTTCAAATGAAAATAGGCTTTAACAAATAAAACCAAAGGAAAGCCCCAACTTTAAAAGAAAGTGGAAACTTATAATCCTAAATCTTTAAAGCATTTAGCCTCTTTTGCTTTTGGATTTCTTTTGTAAATAAAATCCTCACTTTCAAAGTGACATTCTGCAAAATTCCAAAGCTAGTTATTGATGACAAATTCCAATACTAGACTTTGAAAATCAAAGGAAAGAAGTCAATCCACACAATTGAAATTCCTGTTTTGTTTCGTGAAACAAATTCAATCCAATTTCAATTCAACTTTATTTATCAATACAGTTTCAACAAACAAATTAATTGAAGCATCACTACATTTCTAAATAATTTCAAAATTCTATTTCCCATCCTGCAAGCCTACAAGTTGAAACAAATTCTAAAGGAACTTTCAACTATCACGGTTGTAACATAAAAATCTCAAGGTTAAACCTTGTTGAACAAATTTAAGAATAATCAACCAGTTGAATTTTTTTTTTTTTTTTTTTTTTTTTTAAAGGCTAAATAACAGCAACGGTCAAACATGACGAGTCATCAGACAACCGACCAATTTACCAAACTGGATGACCTTCAAACAACATTGGAAGCATGGACTTCTAATTTAATTTCTAGCTTCACAACACGGGTCAAGGAAACACAGCCCGAAGAATTGGAGCAACTCACTGAAGAACTTTTGAATGGACACACTGAGAAACCACCAGAAGGCAAGGACCTCACCAGTGTGTTAGGTAAGTTTGCGCTAACATTAGTCGCAAGATTAAAGGTAGCCGAGAACGAGCTAGCAAATCGACACACAACGATCCTATCTCTCCAAGAAGAGAGTGAAACACTGAAAGAAAATCTGGAACAATCTCAAGAGGAGAATGACAAAACTCAAAATCAACTGGATGAAGCGTTACAAGATTTGGACCGTGCAGAGTCAGAAAATAAACGGTTGATAGATAACAATGACGTGCTTCACCAAGACAACAATGAACTTGAAGATGCCCTTCAAGACACAAAGAAGGAACTCAGAAGAGTTGAAGGTCAACTGGAAAATGTGAAGAAGGACTACAAGGAATGTCGACTGCTCCTAAAAGAAAGACATGAACACCGGGACATCCACCGCACTCCCTCGCCCGATTCCCACTTCGAACATGGACGACCGCGTGGACGGCGTGCGTGTGCCCCTTCAGACTGCGACCTTGACAAGATCGCGCAAAATATCACCAAATTTGATCCAGGACCTACGGGTTCACCTGATGCCAAAGTCTATTTACAGGACATTGATTACTACCTGCGCAAGTATCCTGATGCTACGACAGACGATCGCATCTATCTGATTAAACTAACATCTAACAGGTCAGTATCAAAATTCATAGAAAGACAGCCGACAAACATCAAAGCAGATTACACGCTGCTCCGCGAAGCCATCGAAAAGGAGTTCTCCGACGACTGCCTACAGGCAGGGCTAACCGCAGCCCTAGCCGTGAAGCAAGGACGCTCAGAGCCAACACAAGCCTACTACCAGAGACTCCTACTTGCATATTTTGGATCTCAAAATACACCAGGGATGGAAGAAGACCACAATTTCAAGACCCTCTTCATCCAAAACCTCCATCCCACTGTGAGTCATTACCTAGGAGTTACAGCTAACCCAAGGTCAAACTCAATAAGTCAGCTGAGAGAGTTTGCACACTATGCGTTCCAAAAACAGCAACAAAGTCGCAACAAGCACGCTGAGCCTGCCACAGTGCTAGCTATTAGCAATGCATCTAACACCTTGGAGTTGGAAGGAGCTCCTTGCTCTACTTCACCTCGTACATCGCGAGTACATCAACAGCCGAAGCATTTTTCCAACCGACCTCATCAAGGTCAAAACCACACTAGGTCCTCTGGATACCACTTTGGACCAACTTTGCGAAAACCCGACTACCGTCGTAGACCATATCCACGGGATAGGTCACGAGAACGCGATACGGACTACCATGATGACAGATACCGATACGAAGACACGCGTAACCGCGACAAATGGTCTCCATCCCATCACAGAAGCTCAGAAGCAGAGACCTATCACAAACCTTGGAAGGAAGAAGAAACTTCTACATTCAGTAGAGAAGCTATTGAAATTGTCCAACACCTCCTAGCAGAGATTCAAAACTACAAAGAGAATAAAACTGCTAACATTCTAGCTATATCAGCTGTGCCAACTCAAAACAAGCGTTCCAAACGAAGGAAACGCAAGAAGAAAATCCCTCATGCAAATGAGGAAGGACCAAAGGACTCAACACAGTCCAGTGCTGTTATGGCAGCCCAACCACAGGTCACAGACCACTCCTCTAATGACATTTCGCAACTCCGTGTCGAACCACCGGTTCCACAATTTCTATGCGATTTAAACGAGAGGGGGGTGGCACGGAAATTCTACCTTCCACTGACCCTTGAAGACATGGTGTGTCAGGAAGCTGTTTTAGACACTGCTGCTGACATCACTCTCATGTCACACACCCTTTTTGACAAACTACGTGTAGCCGCTAACCGCGCTAACAGACATTTGAAACTGGAACCCTGTTCATTAGCTGTGCGACCATATGCGCTCACTAAAACAACCCTGTTGGGCGTATCACTACTAAACATGTCCATTGGACCCATGACCTTGACACATCCGGTCTACGTGTCCAAACTTGACGCCATTCCATTGCTTGTTGGCAAAGACCTACTGAACCGTTTTGAGCCACTGATTGATTTCAAGAACCTCAAACTATGGGCTCAAACGCAACACCCTCACCCATTTGACCCAACAAGAACAACTGAATCACAGTGCTTTGTTCTGAACACTTTGGACACCCCAAGTCTCACACAACTAGCACTGTTGAAACAACTGCAACCGAGTGAAAGCGATCGCCAAGACCAAGGTGAGTACTGTCCACGAGAAGTCAAAAGTCACCTTCAAATACAAGGTCAAGCCAAACACTCAAATGACCTTGAAAACTCAATGGCCGAGCAGAAAACCCCAAACGGCCCTCTTAAAACCCTTGATCCCCATGATTCAATGGTGGTGTCATATTGTGAAACCCACCCACCCGCCCATGAGGCATGCATGGTCACAAGAGCCACACCAACCGGCTCTCTGGACCCTCTGAAACCTCAACTTTTTGCGACAAAGAACCCAACTTTTGCAAACGCAAGGTGCACAGTCACTCAACCTTGCAACCAAATGATCCATAAAACCGTCAAACACCGGTCGGATAAAACGGTACATGCGCTGCCGGCGTCTAAACCCTATGACATACCAAAACTGAAACCACTTCATGCAACACAATCTTCTCTGCAGCTATGCAATGGCACTCCTGTTCATGCTTCCGATGAACCATCATCGCCACCGCTCAGAGTTCCTCGAAACCAGAGGGGGGTGATGACTGCCAATGCCCATAACATTCCAGCTGCAGAGCACAAAAGCGTCAAAACGACATACAAAGCTCCCAAGGCTGTATTTCAAAACCATTCGGACCGATTCGCCAAACGACACAAAGCGTACAACGATCAAAAACTCTTGCATGACAAACTGCGAAGGGGGGACAAGATCTTCCACCCCACATTTGTACCGCAGACACCTGAAATAAATTTAGAGGAAAGGAAAATCACTCCTAAATTCCTGCCCAAGCGGATGAATCCACACATTATCACCAACAAACTTTGGCCACTCAAGTGCCAAATCCAGGACCCCATTTTCAAATGGGCTCACCAAAATCAGTGTAACCTTTACCAAAACCCCATGGGACTTGTCGGGTACAACACTGTCAAAGTAAGTCCATAAATAAGATTAAAATCAAACCTACGTCTGAGAAATAACTGTAGCTAACTACTAGCCTCAGGTACCCTCAGTCAAATTTCTCCAATTGGTTAACTGCATCAAACTTCCAGAAAGGAAAGGGTATATTAAAACCAAATTAGCCCTTAAACTAATTTCAAAGACCTCTGTAAAATCTAATAAACTTCAATCAACTTACTATTATCAAATAGTACACGCAAATACATTCAATACCATTAGCTTGAGCTAATAATCTTAAAAACTCCCATCAAAGGTGAAAAATAAGCACAAGGTTTAGAGTTCAATCTCTTAATCTCTATTCTGTAATTTCCCAGTTTTGGGATTAATAAAGTACATCCATCTAAAAGAAATCATTCCACCTCTAAGAGGAATTTTCATTTGCCAACCAGGTATCTAAAGAAAGATCCACAAGAAGATTAAGATCCAAAACCACTCACTTTTGTTTGCCAAGATGATGGCCCTCCTGTTTATCAGTTTAGCCATCTGCCTAACAATCACACCCACTGTTACCCAGTCAGAATTGGGCCAAGCCAAAACGAAAGGTCAAAGATCCTCGGGTGGATTCTTGATAACAGCCTCATCGTTAGAGCCTCTAGTTAACCTTAGCATGCCCACTGTTAACTCGGTCAACACCGCTAAACCGAAATGCCAGGTTGTCGAACCACAAATGGTTACCAAAATCTTACAAGACACTGTGTTGGTTTTGAATGCTTGCTCCGAAGCTTCAGCCAAACTCAACAAGGTCTTGAACTCTTTGCTCTTTGTGTTAAAGGTTGACAATGCTCACACACAGCCAATGTCTATGTTACTCTCAGAAGTAGCTAGAAACATTAGCTTTTCAGTTAATGCTTTAGCAATGAATATACTCTCTCATCATATCCTTTTTGCAGTAAATTCAAATTTACTTCTCATTGCCATCCAAAGAATAACAACATCCTATGCCCACTCAGTTTCTCTGAACAAAAGCCTCAAACACCCTATGATTTGGACATCTGTGGAACCATGGTTTAGTCTAACTAAACAAATTCAATTTGAACCTCCATGAGTCACCTCAATATTGATTAGTCTGACTCTACCTCAAGTATGAAAGAATTTTATTTTTGCTTTTGACTAAGATTTTTGGATACATGCTTGTGTATATACAAATAATCCTTTATACTTTATTTAGATTTTATGTACATTTAAACTGTTTTTGAAATTTTGACTAGATATTTTTCAGCAAACCAAAAACATTTATATCAAGTATGTCAAAACCCACATACTTCTAGTTCACTTTTTTTTGTACCCAGAATTTTTAAGTCTTTACAGGCTTATACAGAACTTTAGTATATCCTAGACAATTATACAATGTTTATATTTGGTCATGCCAAAATTATTTTTGAAATTTCCAGAAGTTTTTCAGAAAACCAAATTTAAGGACCTGCACTTTGGAATAGATATTGTTTACAAGCTTAAGACTTATTGACATCAGAACTTTAGTTCAGCATTTGGATCAAGCCTCGCCAAATTGGGATTCGATGCCTAGGATTGTTATCAACGCTGAATCAACGTCACCATTGATACCAGAGGGGGGACTGTAGTATCATCTCACTTTGGCTCAGCAACAATTATTCTTCTGCTTAAAGACATTTTGTTTCATCCAGGAATAACACAAAGAAATGGATTTTCTTCCCCCAGGCCACAGCTGAAATCCCCCTTCTTTTGTTAAAACCAACCTAAGGAATGTCCCCAATGTCCGGCTTCACTTTTATTGCCCCCATAAAACCTACACAGACCCACAACTCAGCTAATTTCCTTAAACTCTGGACATGCTGGATTTAACCAGTGATCTTTAAAGTACATTATTACAAACTCGATTCTAAACCTTCATTCTTTTCAGAACTATGAAAATGCAGATGGACTCTGATGTTTTTGATGTGGAAAATCAATAATATGTGTGAAATGCATTAATCTGTGATTTTATATATATGCATGTTAATGTTTAAATGAATGTTTATTCCTGCATGTTGATTTAGAAGCACTGCTTATAATTTATACTAATCACTAAAGTTATCTTAGTTTAATACATAAAGGGAAATATTAACTTCCAGTATGTATCAAAGTTTTGCCTCTAAAACCATGTGACTCCAACAGCCAACCTCTGCATGACAACTCTTCATCCCAAAGAACTCCAAACAATAAACTGTTTGTTCATTGGACTAAAAATTCATCGGGCCTCCCACGAAGGACTCTCATTGGCTGAGATCCCGGAAGCCCGCGAAGCTCAACAGAACTTGTATAAATAGCAGAGAGACCCCTGCTTCAGTCTCTTCCCCGGCTCTCTTTTCGGCTGCTCTCCTTGCCAGATCTCGCTTCTCTGTCCGGCTCCCTTTTTCACTGGTCCGTCTCTATCTATTGTCTACACACAGCAAGGAAGAACAAAAGACCGTCTGAACAAAGACTTCGACCACGTGTCGCTTTTCTGAACACAGAGCAGATAACTCGTAATTCGTTTATGTAACTGTATTTTTAATGCCTTTTTCTTTTTCTCTTAAATACCTAGGAATTCCTATTTCTTTGAGCTCAATTCTTAATCGGAGTTAAACTCCAATTTTTACTCATCTCTTTTTCTTTGTTAAACTTTCTGTAAAACCACCGTTTGTTTTAATTTTAATGTAAACTTTAATCTTGACTTTATTTTTATAATATTTTTCTTGACCAAGCACCCACCAGAAGCTACTATTTTTATCTAAAGTCCGAAGCCTTTTTATCTGAGATCGGATTAGAAATCTCTTAATTATTATCGAAGACCTCTTGAGAAGACGCAGCTCCCACATCACGTGCAGCTGAGGAATCAAGGCTGTTCATCACGCGCTGAAGAAAAGTCGTCATCATCTAGCCCAGTTTCAACTCTGGGTCATACAGCCAAAATCCAACCTCTTCGACTGCTTGACTTTAAAGGTCGAACTGTGGATGCTGAAATATCTGCGGGCAGACATTTCCTCTAACATCCACGAAATCTTTGGCTGAGGACGACGCCAGAACCGTCATCACCGAGGATCACGTGAGCTGCAAAAACTTTAATTCATCTGCTGAATTAAACTTTTGAGGTTCGGTAATAATTTGTGTATCTAATCAGATGCAAATTAAGAAGCCCTTAACATAACTCTTCTTTTCATTAAAATTCCGTTTTTATTTTCTTAAGATTAATCCAGGACTTCTTCATATAATTAGTAAACTTTCTCCATAAATTTGCGTTGTTTCCATGATCTGTTAACACAAACTGATAGAAATTGGTTTCTCAGTTAACCCTGGTTCCGAAAATATTGACATTGTTAATCTATCATTTACAAGATTGATTTTATGATTAATGAAATTACTGCAATGTCTGTTAATCATTTCATTTAATAAATATTTAAAAATGAGACAAGTTGTTGGGAATTTATTTCATTCTGAGTCTGTTTCAAGCCCAGGTATCGAATTCACGAAAAATTTTGAGACTGATTATTGATTAATTTATTGAGTGATCAAACAGGTATAAAGTGAAATTAAAGATTAAATTGCTTCTTAAAGATAGAAGCTGGTGCCCCTTACGAGTGTTATTAACTTTTCTGATGTATATGAAATGAGATTTGATCTCAGATTCCAATACATCAATATAAATTAAATAATTCATACCTGATCATATTTATTATTTATTAATATTTCTATTTTATGCTACATCTGGGTGGGACAGATAACATAGTAGTGTTTTCCTCACCCTCCTTAACCCCACTGTGGTGTCCTTGAGCAAGGCCCATAACCCCAGCTGCTCCAGTGGAGCTGCTCAGTGGCCATAGGTCAGTCTGTGGTTGTACCGGGCAGCTTCCAGGTGCGAATGTGTAACTGCGTGAATGTGAACACAACAACCTTGAAAAAGAGAGTTTGCCTCCCAGTGGTCTTCCCCTGTATAAATAAAGGTTAAATAAATAAATACAGAATCAGAAGCATGTAATCAGAAGCATGTATTACTTTGTGTGGCTTTAATAGAAGCTGCACAGTATGCTGGGGGTCGGGGTGGAGTGACTGAGTGTGCATGCACACACTACATATAGCTATATTTTTAAGCGCATACACTTCTTTACCTCGATAAATTTTAGAACACAATCAGGCAGCCTTAGTTAACATTTGTGCAGAATGAATTTTTAAGGCAAGTTGATCTTCTGGATAAGACAAGTTTACCTACTACGTCAAACAAAAGTAGATACAAACCTGTGGTTGCTACCTACCATCATGAGATTTAATGCAACGGTGCTGTAAAAACCGGTAAATACACAAAAATTGTTTTGATTTGCTTTAAAGTAAAATCCATGGCAACCAGACTTGGCCATACCTTGACAGAGAGCTCTTATTGTGAAAATATTGGAAGAAAGTCAACACAACATTGACAATATTTTTCTAATTTTGGAGTGAGAACTAGGGTTTGCAGTGTGAGAAAGAGGGCAAAAGAGTGAGACTCACTCCAAAATTGTGAGAGTTGCCAACACTTTTCTAGTGTTATTAATTGTAAACCTAAGATAAATGCAATTAATTAGCATGACCCCTGTATACAACAGCAAAATTTGTGGTTTTTAAGTCTGTCTCTTTTCAAACAGCACCTCACTGTGAAAATCAACATACAACACATTCTCACATAAGCCACTGACAGTTACTGTAATTAAAAATGATCAGAACACCACTGAAGCAGTGTGACACATATCCAAGTGCACTTATTGGAGAATATAGTAACTCCTGGAATTCCTATAATTGCTCAGTCACGGCAAACTGCTGTCAACTGAACTGTGGATTTTGAGAAGTTTTTTTCAAACCTTTTGTAGTTTCACTCAGCGTGCTTAACTGGGTGCATTTAATGCTTGAAACCACAGACAGATGAAGCTAGCTGTCATTTGTTAGTCCAATGCTTTCCAAATATTCTTGGGCTCCATGCTGATAGAACTTGACATGTTAAAGACAAAGCAACTGAATCCAGTATTTTATTAATCTATATTGCATTATAATAATAGCAATAATGTCTTTAAGGCACTCAGTGATGGTAAAACTGGATGTAGTCTCCAACAATAAAAAGTTCCTTTGTGCAACAACAATGTGATGGAAAAACACACATCTTCTTCTGGATAAAAATTCACTGACGGAACCAAGCTCGGGGAGGGTGACCATGGCCACATTGATTTGGGGTAAAGGCAAAGAGGAGCACAATGAGTATTACAATGCGCTCCCGCCAGACCACGAAAACTGAGCAGCAACAGAACAAGGCTTTGCCCCGGCCTCCAAACTCTCCAGATCCCAATCCTATTAATGTCTGTGGAAAGCACTGGAGCAAACCTAATCCACAGGACCCTCAGAATCCACAGCCAAAAACTTCAGGAAATCCACAGAGGAACCATGTTCATGCCCATTTTGGTGGCACATATGAATGAATCAGAACAATAAACCTGCACACAAAAACATGTTGATCAGACACAGAGACCTCTATTTCTAAATCAGGCTCCCATTAATATCATTGTTCTACTGTGAGAACAGTTAAAGGGCCTATATCATGCTATTTTAAGCCTTTCAGAGTAAACTATATGCATGTATGTGATAGTATATTACCTTTGGTACACTGGAGAATGAATTTCTTATGAAATATGAATTATTTTCGCGAGCCCAGAAGTAAGATGCCTCGATCTCTGAGGCTCTGCCTCTCCTTCTTGTGGCTGCCGCCCATTTCATGACGTAACCCCTGAGCCGACTGCTGCAGCGTGTCGCTGGGTTCCGCCCACGAAAACAAGGAAGGCTGAACAAACTCCTAAATCTCTCACAGCCAAAGACACATTTACGCCACTTAGAAGACATTGTCTTACGTAAAAAAGCAAACAGTTGTTGTCACTGAGCAGATTAGGTGCGATTGGAACTACTTCTTCACAGCGTCAATGCTAAAGTGAAAGAGTTTTGCCGATCACCGCTCCGTTAGCTGCGCGGAGAAAGTGGGTGTGTGCGTTAACCTGGGGGCGGTGCTGGCAGCACAGGCACTTCCTAGAGTGGGCGGCTCACCCACGTTCATACGTATGAACATGGGGACCCAATCATTATCAGGGACAGGGCGGAGCAGCAGCTCAGAGAGCAGGGTTGAGGAGGAATACTCAGAGATGCGTGAATGGAGCAAAATACCACTTTGGGGTGTTTTTGGTGAGGAATTAACATTATAACATGCTTAAAAGCTCAAAAAAGTCGATTTTGCATGATATAGGCCCTTTAAGAGAATATGTCACTCCCCCTATTTATTCATGCAGCATCTTCAACACAACACACATTTGACGTCCTTCTTTACAATATTTCTGCAACAAGCAAATGTGTTCTTTCATTTGACAGTTCGAGACCAAAAATAGCCCGTTGGAGCATTTTCATTTTCTACACAACCCTAGTGGTAATGTGGTTAAAACAGTTTATGATAGCAGTACGGAGGTTGTCAGAAGGTCCTATTTTCACTGGACACTTTAAAGAGAAATTGTGGCATCACCAGAACATTACTCCATAATCTAACTCTAATGAGATGATACCATCAGACTGTCAGAGTAACACACTATTTTATGGAAATTTATTCAAAACTGAACCTCATTTCTAGAGTGGAAGCCTGGCTTCCTTAAGATTGTAAGGTCAGGGTGCAATATTCAGCATTAATTCCAATCTCTCTGCTCTTCCTCCTTCCATTACATCTCTCCTTCTTCCCCTCCTGCTCTGGCTAAACGTCACAACTCCAGACAGAACACCTGAGTCTGTGATCTCCTGGCAGATAGTCCACCAACGGGAGGTATTTTATGGTCCACATCCAGGTTGTCAAATCTGTCTGAAGCACATTACACAAAGTGCTGCTGCAAACGGTGGGTAATAAACAGTGGGGAACAGAACACAGCACGCCGTGTGTAAATGGAGAAGAGGAGGGAGAAAATGGAGCAGTTGAAAGGACACAGGATGCATTTTCACTCAACTTCCCGAAGCAATTCTCTGCTCGCCATCGACACCATGAACTCCCCATCCACCCCCTTCTCCCAACCATCATCTGCACCTCCGCTGTCATTCTTATTCAGCCCCCGTCCTGCAAAGTTTAAAAATTCAAAGGTGATCTAAAGCAATGCTGACCAGCGGTTTGTAAGATGCAAATATGACGGAAATCATTTTTTTTTTTTTTTTTTTAAACACAAGTGCCCTTTTACATTCTATTAATATTTCAGAGGAGTTAAACAGAAGGGACGAATGTGGCTCTGAGATTTGGATCGAAACAGATGTGCGTCAAAAATCCGTCTGCACAGAACGATGACATTCCCACTGCTGCTAAACCGGGGCTCATTATTTTCCACAAGAACATGTGGAAATGACACGCACTGCCACAGCGTCAACACTATAGGTAACAGACAGAACCGCATGAATCCCTGCAGATCCATACATAGGTGGTGATATACCGCCCTTAAGCCATTCATGCTTCATAGTACATGAAGTTTACTCGGTGTGTCTCACGTCAACAGACCCTGTGTTTAGAAAAAATGAGGTTTGTCAGACGCTGGGAGGAGAAAGAAGACTGTTGGAAGAAGCTGGGAGCCACACGCCTGTCAATCCTCAGCCATGTCTGATGTGCAGTCACTGTGAGTCACTGGAGGATCTTGGATTGCAGCAATCACCAAATGTTAACTGTCATTTTTAAAGCGTACCTCTGGTGGTCGTGAAGATGCATTTAACTTGAAAACATTATGAAAAAGTATTTCTTATTTTGGTAAATAATTCTTGCCAGCCATATACCACCAGACATATATTCAAATAGGACCTTGGCCATGGGCAGCCAATGAAAACTGTGGGCGCAGCCATGACACTTGTGGATGTGACGTCACTTCGTGGATACGAAAAGACAATAATCAGCGTTTCCCCGCGATTACGGTGCTGTTGTCCGTTGTTTTTGTTCTATTATGGCCGAATTTTCTGACTGTGCGGAAGAATTTGGGCGACATGGCTACATGTTTGAGCCAGAAAGGTCTTCTGAGGGTTAAAGTGACGATGTGATCCTCACACACAACGCAGTTTCGTCTGAAATTATTCGTCTGTGCCCTGTTTCCGCTCCGATCTTCTGACAAGGTGAGCTGGGTTTAGGTACACAAAAAAAGTGTTTTTGTTTTTTTCGCTTATTATTCAGACATCCAAAGGCTTTACATTCCGCCATGTTGCGATATCCATATCGCATTGTATGTTTTTGTTTTTACAAGAGCACCGAGTGTCTGCTGCTCTGTATATAGTTTTAGAATCATCTTCCGTGTTGCAGCAGTTAGGAGCTCAGATCAGATGAGACAAGCCGCTGAATTTAAGCATTTATTTATTTATTTATCTACTCGTTTCAGTTCTGCATTTAATATGAACCCTGAGTTTGAAATAAACGTTTGAATTTGAATATCCCCGAAGCCGCTGCACATCCGGGTACTCAGATTGCAGTTTTAGAATCATCGGCCTTTACGAGCTCAGATCAGAAAAGACGGCCCGCTGAATTTAAGCATTTATTTATTTATTTTCTACTCGTTTTAGTTCTGCATTTAATATGAACCCTGAGTTTGAAATAAACGTTTGAATTTGAATATCCCCAAAGCCGCTGCACATTCGGGTACTCGAGGCTCAGCCAATACTGATCCAGATCGCGGTAGCCACGACATTACGTCACAGGAAGCGTCCTGGAAGGCCATGTAGCCGCTAGTATGGCTGTACCCATGTTTTGCTGACATAGCTGAACCAGCACATCAGCAATGGATTTATATCAAATTGCTTTGAACGTGAATTTCGGCTTAAACTTGAACTAGAACGTGAGACAGGGGCTCAATATAATATCTTTTTTTTCACGACCACCATAGGTACGCTTTAAGCAACACTCCTAAAACAATCCCAATTAAGGGCACCGTCCCTGTCCGGAGTCTGTTTCGTGCAGCTGTTCCCACACAGCCATTTTACCCCCTCACGCCCCACGCTTAAGGCTTCTTCTTTCCCATCTCTGCTTTTGCTCATTTCTCCCCACTTGGTCCTCGCCTCCTCCCTCTGTTGCTTCGTAATTAAAAAGCCTCCCCCCCACCACCACCACACTTTCTTTTTGGAGAGGCCAGAGAACCCAGAGTCAAGGGAGGAACAGATATACCCCCAGGGAAAGATGGTGTGAGAGGCTGATACTGCGATGCCCTTATGCGTGCAATCTCTCTCTTCTGAAAGCTTATTTACCAAGTGAAGATCTCAATCATCTCATTAGGAGCACACTGGCCGGCTCTGGTGAGTAAGCAATTCGCTGTCCTTATCAAGAGGGGGGGAATCACATATTAGACAACATATGTTAGTTCAGTCAGTCCCATGTACAGCAGCGGCTTGCAAATATCACCACACGGACAGCACCATCACCACGGGCGAGGCGGCGCCCGGGATGAGAACATGACGATCATCATTTAGGCACTTTGGGCATCCAGGCTTCTTGTTGTGATTATGTAATCAACATGCCTATTTTAGCTGTGAGTGAGCCGAGCTGATTCACAGCGCGTTCTCCAAGCTCTGTTTGACCTGCCCGTTTGTTTTTTCCGGGCCGTGCAGCTGGATCCCGCCTGCGCCCAAATATGCCGAGCGCATCACAGCGGCTGAAAGTCAAGATCTCTCTGTTTACTCGCGCAAATGTGCATCTGAGGGCACGCGAGCGTGTGCCAATTCTGCGGGCAAATAGACTCCGAGAGCGAATGGCCAAATATTGAAATATCACCCGATGTCAAGACTATTGGAGTGTATAATTACTCGCCTTTTATGACTCATTAAGAGTATCAGTGGCCCCTCCCAAGCCGGGGAGCTGGAATCACTGAGAAGGGACTCGGGGCGACCGGCGTTAATCAATGAACGCTGCAGACGTGAAATATGATCTGTGGATTTAGAAAAGTCTTGCTTTTTCTTTTTTTTTTTTTTTAGCATGAGAGAGAAGAGGATGAAAGAAAGAGAGACGTGTGCGTGTGAGAGAGCAGCGCATTTCAGCTTTGTAGCCCAGACCAATCAGAAATGCGCTGCTTGGATGCGCCAGCCCAATCTGCTGCGTCTCACTTCCAGCGAGTCCGACGCTGAGCGCACTCTCCCCGTGCGCGCGCAGTCGCTCGCGCCCAATTCATTGCCCTCTTCCAGCCGCACCAATTCATGCCGCATGCAAAGGAAACAGGACGATTAGCTGGTGACCTCAAAAAATAAATAAATAAATAAATGAAGTTGGATGACTGGTGGGAAATCAGGGGTGGAGGCAGTGAAAACAGTCATCCAGATCGTTTGCAGAGACGGAGTAGTGGTGGTGGTGGTGGGGGGGGGGGGGGGGGAACACGCGTCTACCCAGCTGTTTGCTGCATCAGTAATTTGATCTTTTTATGTTTATAACAGGTACTTAGTCCATCTGAATCCCATGCCCGCTTATTTTACCAAACACACACACACACACATTTTCCCATTTCCCTAATCAGCCATGTGGAGCCATATTTGGGTTCAGAGATGTGGGACAGTGTGTGTGTTTTCTTTTTGTCTGTGTCAGGTTTTCCCACATCATCTGTCCCTCTTGCCCAGGCTCATTACTCTCTGTTCTGCTCGGCCCTCCTCCTCCTCCTCCTCCTCTTCCCCATGCTCTCCATCCATCCTTTACTCCTCAACACACACACACACACACACACACACACACACACACACACACACACACAGTAGATGCAAATGTTAAAAATAACAGTAACACGACCACTCCTATACAACCTTCTTTTTTCTTCCTCAAAATAGCAGCTGCCCATCGACCATCTTTTGGTGCACATTATATTTCAGCATGATTACAGCAGCCGACTATGAAACGACAGATACTTGTACAGTATTAAAGTACTTGCTTATTTCTTTCCTTTCGAATATCCGACTCTTGATTCTGATCAATGCTGTTTATCAACTACATATAGCACATTAAGGTCATCTTATTTACAAAGTTTTGCAACATGATGTTGCTAAAGAAAAAAACTCCCATAATTCAAAGTTGTCAGATCACCTGTTAAATCCAACCCACACACAGCGTCCACCCATCTGACCTGGCAACCCAGAAACTAAGGTCAACTGTGGAGGCCAGTTAGCTGTTGTGAAAATGTCAGGACAGGGCGGTGCTCAGATGGGAAAGAGTAAGAAAACCAACCATGAATAGTTAGACCAAGGAGGTTTATTTCTCTGAGAAATTATAACCTCCTTGGTCACACTCGCTTACACACACACACACACACACACTTAAATTATACAGTCAGAGTTGGGTAGAGCAGTCAGAAATTGTAGCCAAATAAAAGTAGTGTTACCTTATGATAATACTAACTCAAGTATGAGTGACACAAAAACTGGTTGAGTAAGAGTAAGAAAATATCTACATAAAAAGTCACCTGAGATGCAATTTTAGACTTCTTGTCTAGACAGTTTGAGAGGTTTTTCTCCATTGGTTTTTTTTTTTTTTTTTACATTTTTCTTGTAAGTTTACTACGTCTCCCTTATAAATCTGAAAGATGTTTTCATTCAAACTTGCAACTTTTTTCCTCATTAATTCTGTTTTTCCCCTTGTAAATTTACGACTGTGCATCTGAGATTTCATTGTGGTGTTTTTTAAACTCCTAAATTCATCTATATTTTATAATTAATTTATTATGTTTTTCCTTGAAAAGACTGTGGTAAACCTGTAACTTTCTCACATATATTTGAACGTTAATTTGCAGAGGCATAATAGAACAATGGTTTTGAAGAAATAAATTGTTTAATTCAATAAAATTCATTGTAATGGCCAAATATGTAGTCACTTCTGTTATAATGTTATAATAATTTTTATGGCCCCACCACCTCCCCCACCCCTCCGTGAAAACCACTCCTACTTTTAAACCTAAATATTGGCACGCGGGTATGCACCCTCGACTCTTACAAAATAAGTTCAGACAGACCCAAAATTATTCAACATTTTGCACAATAATGAAAAAAGGCACAGCTGGCACCATACATACAAACATGAACTCAAGTCGTGGCTTACTTTTAGAAGGCTGCAGACAGCCTTGCCACTCACATTCTCCCTGCTGTTGGGGACCAGGGGAAGGGAGGGGTAATGTAACGTGACTGCGTTCACTTACACTCAAATCTGGTTTTGCATAAATATACATTATTTAATAAAACTAATTTCAATGTCAAAGGCTTAGCCTGGAAGGGGGAGGTACAGTAACTCAGTTGGGGAGCCCCACCACCACCACCACCACCACCACATGGCGCCGATACCAATGCCATCAGTCAAAACCCTTTTGGGGTGCATTCTTTCATTTTGTTTTGGGAAGGGGAAAACTGTAAGTATAATAACCTGTAAGTCTATCCAAATTGCTCCCATGATGCTGTTACTTCATTTTAGAACACTGTGGTTACCAAAATAAAAATAAGCTAAGTAGGACAGCAAATAGAACAAAAGTGAAGACATACTGATAGTCATTTCTCAAAGTCTGTTAAGCATTGTCACTTTATTTCTAGTAAAAAAAAAAAAAAGAAGAAAAAAGAAAAGCACAAGTGTGAAAACCCACGCAGAAAAGACACACAGTAATGACTATAGAATCCTTTTCATGATCCACCCAAGTTCTGCAGAACAATAGCTGTCCTCATCATCCGCTGACCAGTACTGATGCAGCTACTTGCCAATGAAAGCAACAACACAGAGTGCTTGCTGACAAGCCCGGCATCTTAAGCTCACACTGTGGAAAAACTACCTCCTTGGCTCGAGCACAGAGCACGTCGGCTGAGCCATCATTTGTTGGGTCTACAGTTATGGAACAGTGAAGGAACTTAATCCATGGAGCAGGCCTACCTATACAGCATGATAAGGGGAGTGAAGGGAAATATCCCCACGCCCTGCTGGTCACCAGTGAAGGAACGGGAGATGAGTCGGAGGAACGAGGAACGAGGGAGAAACACTCAGGCAGCCAAGCTGAGGAGATGGCACTCATACAGCCCAATCTGTCAGTCTGACTACCTTGCCAGATACAGGGTGGCTCACACAAAATTACACACTTTTTTGCTAAATACCAAGAGACAGCACAACTACACACACACATAAACACACATTATCGTGTGTGTGGAACATGCTGTACTGAAGCAAACAGCATGAAACATCTCAACAGAAACACAAATCCTTTTTTTTTTTTTTTTTTTTTTTTAAAAAGGATCTGCTCTTTTCAGGTTTTTTGTACTCTACCTAAAAAAGACTGTCAGTTCTTGTAGTAAATTTACTGAATCATGGGGATCTTTGTGTAAATGTGTCATTCAGTGTTGTGTGTAGAGTGTAGCTCACTTTGCGGACATGGATAAGACTGCAATGCCCTCTTGTGAGGGAGTATTTGACATTTCAGGAAAAGCACTTTGTTGTCTTGTCGAGATATAGATGCAGAAAAACACAGCTTAGATGTAAGAATAACAAGATTATAGCTAGCTTGTTTTAACACGAAACTGTCCGTAGTCCTAACAGTTGTAGCCCTTTCAGTCACCCACTAAGAAGAGAGCTGTTGTGGCAAGGCAGGTCCACTCAGGCTATGGGGGAAATGACATTCACTCAGAGGTTTATGTGCTACAAAAACAATATTGCAGTTTTGACTGAGTATCCCTGTGTAACAATTTCAGTCATTTGAGTTGTATTATCACTTGTACTTTCAGTCATTCACACATGCCCATTTTTGTCATATTGCATTTCTTTTGTTTTCAGCAGGAATTTTCTGTTTCTGTAAAGCTGACCATCTGGAGTTTGCAGAATGTAGGATCAAGGTTGTGCTGTTGTTCCTTTCACCTTCACTGGGGTCCATATAGCTTTTTTAAAGATCTTTTGCACCAGTGTTGAAGTAATGTTTTTGTTCGTCCTGTTGGGTTTCCAGGAGTTGACTGATTTTGTGACTGTATTTGGCATTAGCTGTTTATCTGTTGCTGGGATTCTTGTGCTCAAATGCCTTTCCATCAGCAATTGAGCCGGTGATGCACCAATGTCATCTAGTGGTGTGTTTCTGAGGTTTAATAAAGCAAGATAAGCATCTCCACCACTTGCTTGTGTTTTCTTTAACATGGATTTTATGGTTTAAACACCTCTTTCTGCCAGTCCATTAGATTGGGGAAAATGAGGGCTTGACGTTGTGTACTGAAATCCCCACTCTACAGAAAATCTTTTGAAAATGTCTGAGCTGAATTGGGGTGCATTGTCTGTTATGATCACGTCTGGTGTGCCATGTCTTGCAAATCGGGATTTTAGGTGTGTGATCACGGTTGTGCTTCTTTTGCCATTTTTTAAAAACTCCACTTCTATGAACTTTGAATAGTAATCCATGATGATTAGGTATTCAGGTTTGTCAAATGTGAAAAGGTCCACACCCATCTTCTCACATGGTCTTTCTGGTATATTGTGTGGTTGCAGAGGCTCTTTGGATTGTGTTTTTCTGAATGCAGTGTGATGATTCTGTCTCCTTTGAAGAGAATACCATCACAGCTTGTTATCTCTTCCCTGTAGTTCCAGTAATCTTGGCTGTCACTTGGAACTTGGCTTTTCTTTTCAGGCCAGCCAATATGCACAGTTCTTTTCAGCATTTGTAGTATCTCACCATTGGCTGTTTCTTCTCGTATTTTGCCCATTTTCTCAGTACTCACAGGCAGTGCTGCCTGCTCCTACCATATTTACAGTATATGTGTTTCAATTTCTTGATCATCTCAAGATTCAAAGATTCAAAGATTTTTATTTGTCAATACTTCTATATGTACAGGACATACGGTAGAATTGAAATGCCAGTTCTTTCCCTCTTAGAGGTGTGTACAATATATAAGACAAGGAATAAGGATGGAAAAGAACAACAACAATCTATGTACAGTAATGCTACCCATAGTGCAAATAACGGTAAAAACACAGCAATCCTATGTACAGTAAACCGTAATACCAGTAAATTGCAGGTTCAGTGCGGTGCAGACAGTGACAGATTGGTCTGCGCATGATCAGTATTGCAATGACAAACAGACAGCAGGTATGGCATTTGTGCAAATGGTTGCAGTAAGGTGCAAAACATACAGCAGCAGATGTGGTACCGTTAGTGTGCCCAAGTCTTTCTGTGCAAACAACTGAGGTAGAGTTATTGTGTGGGTGAGTGTGTTATAGTCCAGGGGCAGAGTTCAGGGTCCCGATGGCCTGGTGAACAAAGCTGTTTAGCAGTCTTGTGGAGCGGGCCCAAAGGCTTCGGTACTTTCTCCCTGAGGGCAGGGGGCTGAAGAGGGAGTGTGAGGGGTGGGGGGGTGTCGCTTGTGATGTTGATGGCTTTGCAGGTGAGGTGGGTGTGGTAGCTGTCCGAGAGGGAGGGCAGAGGGGCACCAATGATCTTGCTGGCTGCTTTCACGGTGCGTTGTAGAGTCTTCCAGCAGGAGGTGGTGCAGCTTCCATACCACACAGTGATTCAGCTGGTGAGGATGCTCTCAATGGTGCCCCAGTAGAATGAGCACATGATGGGGGTGGGACTCGTGCCCTCCTCAGTTTGCGGAGCAAATAGAGGCGAGTTTAAGCCTTCTTGGCCAGTGATGTGGTGTTGTTAGACCAGGAGAGGCCCTCAGAGATGTGCACCCCCAGAAACTTGTTCTACTCACCCTTTCCACAGCTGCTCCATCGATGATCAGAGGGGGATGCTGTGCGTGTCCTCTCATGAAGTCGACCACAATCTCCTTGGTTTTTCCCACCTTCAAGAAGAGATTATTGTCCTTACACCACTGAACCAATACGCTCACCTCATTTCTGTAGTTGGCCTCTTCATTGTTTGTGATGATGCCCACCACCATTGTGTCGTCCGCAAATTTGATGATGTGGTTGGTGCTGCAGGCTGGTACGCAATCATGCATCAGCAGGACGAAGAGCAGCAGGCTGAGCACGCACCCTTGTGGGGCCCCTGTGCTCAGTGTGATAGTCTTGGAGGTGTTGCTACCGACCCACACATTCTGTGGCCTCCCTGTGAGAAAGTCCAGCACCCAGTTACAGAGAGAGGTTTTGAGTCCCAAGTGTCCGAGTTTTTGTTTTAGGTGCTGAAGGACAATTGCGTTAAATGCTGAACTGAAGTACAAGAACAGCATTCACACATAGGAGTTCTTTGAATCCAAGTGGGTGACCTGTATGCAAACTGGGATGGGTAGTGGGAGGGAGGCAGGGTGGACTTGATGATCTGCATGACCAGCTGCTCGAAGCACTTCATTATGATGGAGGTCAATGCTACTGCCTGTTAATCATTGAAGCTGGATGGGACGGGCTTCTTTGGGACTGGTATTATGGTAGCAGTTTTGAAACACATGGGGACAACAGCTTGACTCAGGGAGATGTTGAAGATGTCGGCCAGGACATTCTTGAGCTCCTCCGCACAGTCCTTCAGAATGCAACCTGGTATGTTGTCTGGTCCAGCTGCCTAGCGTGGGTTGATCCTGGAGAAGGTCCTCTTCATGCTAGCCAAAACCAGACTTATAGCCTGTTCATCTGGGGACAGTGGTCTTCTGTGCTGATGTGCTGTTTTGTGCTTCAAAGCGGCCAAAGAGATCATTTAAGTTGTTAAGCAGTGTGATGTTGCTCGCACAGATCTGAGGTGGGGGTTTGTAGTTGATGAAGGTCTGCATGCCACGCCAGAGAGAACATGCATCTCTGGTGTTGCTGAAGTGTCCGGATATTTTCTTGCTGTACTGTTGTTTTTCTTCCTTGATACCACGGGACAGGTTGGCCCTAGCTGTTTTCAGTCCTGCACTATCACCAGCCCTGAAGGCTGCATCCTGAGCCCTCAGGAGCCTGTGGACCTCTGCTGTCATCCATGGCTTCTGGTTAGCACGAATAGTGACGATTTTGCAGTGAGTGACATCATCAGTGCATTTGGCTCTGTATGCTACAACAACTTCAGTGTACTCCTCTATGTTTGTGTGTCCATTGTGAGTGGCTGCATCCTTTAAAGTGTCCCAGTCTGTAGTGCTGAAGCAGTCTCTCAGAGTATCGGAGGCCCCCTCTGGCCACACATGTACCTGCTTTTTAGTTGATCTGATGGCTTTAACTCTGGGTCTGTATGCAGGCTTTAGCAAGATGGTGACGTGATCAGAGACCAAGGTGGGGAAGAGGGGAGGCCTTGTATGCTCTCTTGTGGGTTGTATACACCAAGTCCGGCAAGTTGTCTCCTCTTGTTGGAAAGTCCACATGTTGGTGTAGTTTTGGTAGGAGGGCCTTTAAGTCTGCATGGTTGAAGTCTCCTGCTGTGATGAGGAATCCGTCTGGATGCGCTGGTTATGTCTCACTGATGGCCTGATAGAGTTCCTTTAGTCCTTTACTCCTCTCGCCGATGGCGGTGGGCAGGACATACACGGCGACTGGCAGGATAGATGTAATTTTCCTCAGTAAGGAGAACGGTCGTCACTTGATGATCATAAACTCCAACAACAGAGAACAGTGTTTGTGCACACCAGTCACATCTCAACACCAAGCATCATTGATGTAAACACACACGCTTCCTCCTCAGGTTTTCCATCCTTCCGTGAACACCCGATCAGCGGGGAGTCATGTTAGTCCCACTAAATGAATAGCAGAGTCCGGGATATTGTCATTTAGCCATGTTTCCATAAAGAGAAAAACACAGCAGTTCCGCACATCATGTTGCGTAGATGTCAGGAGCTGTATGTGGTCTAGTTTGTTGTCTAGTGAGCGTACTTTGGCCAGAATGAGGGTTGGAATCGGAAGTCTGTATGGGCTAGTGGTTAGCTTCGTTCGGATTCTTCCATGCAAACCTCGTTTCTGCCTTCTTTCACACCATCTATGGCGTCTCCATTTGGAATGAGATGCAGCGGTTGAGTTCGGGGGGGGAAGTCTGGCGGAGAAGTCCTAGGCCACGGAGTTCCTCTGTAACGATCCAGTCCAAGACGTAATGTTTGGTCATATTCCTCATTTCCAGAAAGGTTGTGGTGACTGTAGCTTGTGCGCAACATCATATGTGGACATTAAATACATGAATATACACTTTGGCGTAGTTTAACATGACATTAAACAGCACAAACATGAAGAGAGAGGGGAGGCCGCTGCATGTCCATGCATCTCCTAGTGGTATTGATTGGGTGGTATTGCAGTATGTGATAAGTGGGCCCTCGATTTCCTCACCAAGATCATATTTCATATTCATTTGGTATTATTGTGTTCTTAGCAACAGTCTCTGTATTCGTGCTGGGGCACTACTTAGTGGTTTTCTGAAAAAGACTTCAAGTGGATTGTTGTCAGATTCAGTCTCACCCTCTTTTCCATAGACAAATTGATGGAATCTTTCTAATCCAAAGACTATTGCCAACATTTCTTTTTCAGTTTGTGCATAGTGTTGTTCAGTTTCACTTAATGCTTTAGATGCATATGTAACTGAGTTTTCTTCTTGAAGCAGAACTACCCCCAATCCACTTTTTGAAGCATCAACTGACAGTTTTACTGGTCAAGTTACATCATAATACTTCAATATGGGTGCAAGTGTGAGCTTTGTTTTCAAGTTGTTGTAACTTGCTTTATGGTGACTCTCCCAGTCCCATGGGACATTTTCTTGTGGAAATTCTCTAAGTAGCACTGATTGGTCTGATAAGTTTGGTATGAATTTTCCCAAAAAGGTTACCTTTCCAAGAAATCATTCCAGGTCTTTTTTGCACTCTGGGGTTGGCATTTTCTGTATTGCCTCCACTTTGGTTTTGTCCGGTTTTAGCCCATCTTTGGACAAAATGTTTCCCAGATATTTTATTTCTTGGAGTCCTATATTACATTTCTCTCGATTTAGTTTCAAGTTTTTTGCTCTAGCTCAGGGGTGTCCAACCATGTGCCATGGAGAGCCAAGACCCTGCAGGTTTTCTCTTCTACCCAGTCTCTTCAGCAGGTGTTTTCACTTATCAGCAATCAGTGGGAAGAAGTTCACTGAAATCTGCTGTTGAAGACACTGGTTGGAGGTAAAACCTGCAGGGTCTTGGCTCTCCATGGCACATGGTTGGACACCCCTGCTCTAGCTCTTCCCAAAACTTGCTTCAGCTTCATGTTATGTTGTTCTTTAGTGTCACCCCACACCATGTCATCAATGTACATTTCCACACCAACCATTCCTTCAAAAACCTGTTTTATTGTCTTGTGAAAACATCTGATGCAGAGTTACAAATTCGTAATTCCAAAGGGCAGTCTCAGGAATCAATAGCGATCAAATGGGGCATGTCTTTTTTCCATCAAGTCTGAGTTTGCATCTAGGACTGAGAAGTAATTAGCATTTCGTAACTTGCTTGTGATTTCATTCACAGTTGGGAGTTGATAATGTTCTCGTTTTATTACTGAATTTTAAATTGTGTGGCTCAAGACAAATTCTGACATTTCCATTTGGTTTACCGACAACAACAACAATTATTGGATTTACCCATTCAGTAGGTTCATCAATTTTCTTCATCACTCCCATTTTTTTCGTCAGTGAAGTTCCTTTTTAAGTTTGTCCATCAGCAGTACATGGATCTTTCTTAGAGCGTGTATTTTTGTAGTCTTTCAGTTTTATGGTGTGTTCTCCCTCTAGGCAACCTAATCTCTGAAAGGCATCTTTATATTCAGCAAATAAATTATTTGTGTTTTCAACTTTTGCTGTGTTGACTGCATTTACTCTTTTGATCAGATCCATTTCTTCACGTGTTTTCAGACCCAACATTGGCATGACATTCTTTTTCACCACTGTGAACAACGGCATCTGTACTTTTTTCTTATCCTTCACTTGCAGACAGCACCCACCTTTAACTGGTACTTTTTGACCTGTGTAAGTGGCTAATTTCCCTTTTGTCTGTTTTAGACTGTGTGCTTTTCATAATTTCTTCAACAGACTGAAAGATATCACATTTGCCTAAGCACGTGTCCAGTTTAAAGTTGACAACTTTGTTTTCAATTTTTACATCTGCTGTACATACAGTTGTCTCTTTTCTGTCCATTTCATTTGTGTGGACAGCACCCACAAAGAGCTCCTTTTCTTCACCACTAGATGTATCTCTAGTTATTGAATGCACTTTTTGGCATTACACATCTTGGCAAAGTGATTACCTTTTTTGCAGTTTTTGCATTGTTTTCCAAATGCAGGGCAGCTACGTAGCCCATGTTCATTTCCACATCTTTTGCATTTGAGGATGTCTGTCTGTTTGTCTTTGCATTGAATTGCTTTGTGTTTTCTTTCTGTTGTGGTTTAGATTTTTGTTTTACTACATCCACATGCTTGCTTTCATTTATGTGAGTCTTTTCCACACATTTGTTTCAACTCTACCTTAGTGGTTTCTGCTGCTTGACATATACCAACAGTTTTTTCCACAGAAATGTCTGCTTCTCTTAGCATTGTCCCTCTCACTGAATCTGATGTGATTCCACAAACTACTGTGTTGCGAGTCAGTGATTCTTCCAAGGTCCCAAATACACATGATTTTGCCTTAGCTTTTATTTTTGCCACATACTGACTTACACCACATTCCAAATTATTATGCAAATAGGATTTTAGTGTCATAAACATTCAAGTTTTTGTTTTTCAATTAAACTCATGAATGGTATTGTGCCTCAGGGCTCTTTGGATCACCAATATCAATCTCAGACATTTGCCATAATTAGTTTGCCAGGTGAGCCCAATTAAAGGAAAACTACTTAAAAAGGATGTTCCACATTATTAAGCATGCCACAGGTTTCAACCAATATGGGAAAGATAAAGGATCTCTCTGGGGACAAAAAGCATCAAATAGTGCAATGCCTTGGACAAGGTATGAAAACATTAGATATTTCATGAAAACTTAAGCGTGACCATCATGCTGTGAAGAAATTTGTGGCTGATTCAGAGCACAAATGGGTTTATGCAGATAAAGGCATAATGAGGAAGGTTTCTGCTAGACAAATTCATCAGATTATGAGATCAGCTTCTAAAATGCCATTACAAAGCAGCGAACAGGTATTTGAAGCTGCTGGTGCCTCTGGAGTCCCACGAACCTCAAGGTGTAGGATCCTCCAAAGGCTTGCAGTTGTGCATAAACCTACTATTCGGCCACCCCTAACCAATGGTCACAAGCAGAAATGGTTGCAGTGGACCCAGAAATACATGAAGACTAATTTTCAAACAGTCTTGTTTATCGATGAGTGCCATGCAACCCTGGATGGTCCAGATGGATGGAGTAGTGGATGGTTGGTGGATGGCCACCATGTCCCAACAAAACTGCAACGTCAGCAAGGAGGTGGCAGAATCATGTTTTGGGCCAGAATCATGGGGAGAGAGCTGGTAGGTCCCTTTAGGGTCCCCGAAGGTATGAAAATGACCTTGGCAAAATATATAGAGTCTCTGACTGTCCACTTTCTTCAATGGTACAAAAAGAAGAAAGGTGCCTTCTGTAGCAAAATTATCTTCATGCATGACAATGCACCATCTCATGCTGCAAAGAATACCTCTGTACCATTGGCTGCTATGGGCATAAAATGAGAGAAACTCATGGTGTGGCCCCCATCCTCCCCTGGCCTCAACCCTATTGAGAACCTTTGCAGCATTCTCAAGCAAAATATCTATAAGGGTGTGAGGCTGTTCACATCAAAACAGCAGCTGTGGGAGGCTATTCTGACATCTTGTAAAGAAATTCAAACAGAAACTCTCCAAAAACTCACAAGTTCAATGGATGCAAGAATTGTGAAGGTTATATCAAAGAAGGGGTCCTATGTTAACATGTAACTTGGCCTGTTAAGATGTTTTTGGTTGAAATAGCTTTTGATTTCAGTAAATATGATCTCCTAATGCTGCAAATTCAACAAATGACCATTTTCAGTTCTTTATAACCAATAAAATATTTTGAAACTCTGTTGTGCATAATAATTTGGAACAGTGCATTTTGAGTTGGGTTTTTTTTTATTCGTGCAAAAAATAGTTATCATTGGGAGGTTTGTTCAATAAAATTTGAATTGTGCTCTAACGGTTGGTGACTTGAAAATTAGACTGTCATTTGCATCAACTATTTAGGAAAATCAGAGACAAATATCACTTGCATAATAATTTGGAATGCGGTGTATTGTCATGTCTCCATGTACACACATGAAAAACTTATCTTTCATATGTCAGGTTCTTTTTGGATTACAGTGCACTTCAAAATTCTCCATTATTTTAGTTTATTTTGAGCATCTTCCTCTCGGTCAAAGGAGAATGTGTTATACAGTGGATATAAAAAGTCTACACACTGTTCAAATGCCAGGTTTTTTGTGATGTAAAAAATGAGACCAAGATAAATAATTTCAAAACTTTTTCCACCATTAATGTCACCTCTAACCTCCATCCATCCATCCATCCATCCATCCATCCATCTTCTACCGCTTTTCCGGAGGTCCGGGTTCCAGAAGCAGCAGTTCAAGCAGAGATGCCCAGATTTCCCTCTCCCCAGCCACCTGCTCCAGGTCTTCAGAGAGGACACCAAGGCGTTCCCAGACCAGCTGGGAGACATAGTCTCTCCAGCGAGTCCTAGGTCTGTCCCGGAGTCTCTTCCCAGTGGGACATGCACGAAATATCTCAAGTAGGAGGCGTCCAGGAGGCATCCTGATCAGATGCCCAAACCACCTCAACTGGCTCCTTTCAGTGTGGAGGAGCAGTGGTTCTACTCCAGCATTTCTTCTGGTAACATATCCCGGTGGCGGCCCACCATGCTTGTAAATTTCCCGCCACTCTAGGAAATATAAATTTAAGAAAAAATATGAAGGAATTGCGGTCTGCAAGCATGCACACAAACAACGCGTGTGACCGTCATCCACATGGAGTTCAGAAGTGCCACGCCCACGTGACTGCTCCAGTCGCTAGGCAGAGTGTCTCGCTTGCGTCAATGTCTGAGAGAAACATGAGCTTATTAAAGTATCTTAAATGCAGAAAAAAATCAGAAGACGTATGTAAATAGTGAAGGCATTTATCATGGTTTTAACCCGCTGGTAATCGGAGCAATAATGGAAGAGTCGCGTAGTTAACAGGTGTGGTTAGAAGCTCGAGTTGGTTCATTTTGTCTTCTTTTTAATCATTAGTTTTTTGTTTTTCTTATTTCAGACAAGAATAAAAGGAAATGTTTTTATCTTTACCTTAATTAATATTAATTAACTAATTTATGTTCATTATTATGGGGCAGCGCGGTGGCGGAGTTGTTAGCACTGCTGCAGTACAGCAACTCACCCTCGGCCGGGGGATCCTGGGTTCAATCCCAGCCCCCGACCAACAGTGATCTGTGTGAAGTTTGCATGTTCTCCCCGTTTCTGCGTGGGTTTACTCCGGGATTTCTCCGGTTTCCTCCCACATGCCAAAAACATGCAAGTTGGGTTAAATGGCATCAAACTGGGGATTCTAAATTGTCCTTAGGTATGACTGTGAGAGTGAATGTTGTCTGTCTCTCTGTGTTGGCCCTGCGATGGACTGGCGATCTGTCCAAGGTGTACACTGCATCTCACCCAATAATGCTGGAATAGGCTCCAGCCCCCCGCGACCCGAAAAGGATTAAGCGGAAGAACATGGATGGATGGATTTTCATTATTATGTACCTGGAAAGTTGAGATGACTGAAATTCACGAAGTTAATGACTTTAATACGTCAGCAGCCTTCAGACAAACTAAACGTGCCAACATTTGGATTTCAAAATAAGGGAGTTTTTTCTTGCTGTCTGGGTGGTGAGAAGATTTCTAAAAAAAACCAAACTATAAATATGATTAGTGAGAAGATGGCGGAGGAGTAAGACGTGCATGGCATGGGCTCTCTGCTAGCTTGCTCAATTTTGTTATTATCCTGAGCCATCCAACTATAGTGGATTGTGTAATAGCTTGTTAAAGTTATATTAACTAAAGTTAATTGTTTTAAAGCTTAAATGGTGGCAAATTTACGAAAATATAAGTACGTGGGGCCTGCGGCGACAAAGCCCAATGCATCCTCGAGCCAGAGTGTCTCTCAGGGCCAGAGTGATTCGCCTCCGCCCTCGCCGTGGAAGGGTGGCCTGGATGTGTTGAAACTCGAACTTCTGGATGCTGTTAAGGCTGACATCTTATCAGTGATTAAAACAGAAATTAGAAATGTCCTCACGGAAGATCTCAGCTCCCTCAAAAATGATCTGCAGGCTGTGAAAATTGAAATGATTAACAGCACCCTGGCTCTCCGCGCAGACATCGACCAGGTGAGAGCGGACACGACAGAGATGGAGAACGGTCTGTCCTCCTGGTCCGATGAAGTGGTCCAACTGCAGAATGAGGTGAAAGATTTGAGGAAGGAGCTCAAGGAACACAAAGAGAAGTGTGAGGACATGGAGGGGTGTATGAGGAGGTCTAACATCAGAATCCTTGGTGTACCTGAGACACCTGGCTCTAGTTCTTCTGCAGCAATGTCTAAATTGCTGGTGGATGTGCTTCACATGGAGAAGGGGCTGCTGGTCGATCGTGCACACCGGGGCTCTGGCCCGTGGAACAGGAGCGGCAAACCAAGAATTATCATTGCTAGACTGCGTTACCACCAGGAATATCTTGAGATTCTACGCCAGGCACGGCACATCGGACCACTTTGCTTCAACGGGGAGCCTGTTGCCATTTTGCCTGATTACACCGCGCGTGTTGCTAAAGCACGGGCGGCTTTCACCGAGATGAGGAAACTGCTGTGGAACCAAGAAGGTGTCCGCTATGACTTGTTGTTTCTAGCACCTCTCCGTTTCATACACGGAGGAGAAGATAAGGAGTTTACAGACACCAAAAGAGCGATGGACTATGTTAAGGAAAAAATTATTATTACCTTGGATGACGCACCATAAACTGTAAGATAAAAATTTTTAAAGTTGATTTGCTCCACTTTATCAGCCACCTTTTTGTTGTAGAAGATGTTAAAATTGAAGTGGACAATAGTTTTTGCTGTAAATATCAGATTGAATTACCAGAGATGAAGTACTCAGGCCGTGGCACGGTGGCGGAATGATTAGCACTGCGGTAGCACAGCAACTCACCCTTGGCCGGGGGATCCTGGGTTCAATCCCAGCCCCCGACCAACAGTGATCTATGTGGAGTTTGCATGTTCTCCCCGTGTCTGCGTGGGTTTACTCCGGGATTTCTCCGGTTTCCTCCCACATGCCAAAAACATGCAAGTTAGGTTAACTGGCATCAAACTGGGGATTCTAAATTGTCCTTAGGTATGACTGTGAGAGTGAATGGTTGTCTGTCTCTCTGTGTTGGCCCTACGATGGACTGGCGATCTGTCCAGGGTGTACCCTACCTCTCGCCCAAAGATGCTGGAATAGGCTCCAGCCCCCCACCCCCCTCGCGACCCGAAAAGGATTAAGCGGAAGAAGATGAATGAATGAATGAAAGTACTCAGGCCACTTCATTCATTTATTGATTCTTTATATTTTCTCTTTTCCTTTTCGTAATTATTTAAATAAGAGTTATTTACACAGAGTTGCAATAATGGGGCAACAATTATTTTCTCTTTCTTACATGGATCTAGTTGATTTTCACATGTTCCATTTCTTTTTATTTCTTAGTTTTAGGGATGTGCATTTGGTTATATATAGATAATGGAGGGTTAGCAGAGAGCCTGCATAAGCAGTAACCTGAGTTTTAGTGTCATACAAGCACTAAATGTGTGGATTTTTGTCAGCTGGGTTTGGGGTTCACCAGGTTCATACAGGTGAAAGGGGAGGGATGATACCAGATCTTTTATTCTTTTTGTCTTGTCAGACTTTTGTTTATATTGTTCCTTTGCTGTCATGGTTTTGCAATATGTATGGGCATGTATGTTTGAACTTTAATTTTTTTATGGCTTACATGAACACTACTAGGCTAAACGGTCATCCAGTTAATTTCATAAGCTGGAACGTAAAATCAGCTAACCACCCTGTGAAATTTTAAAAAAAATCACCACCCACTTGAAACAGCTTAATGCAGATATAATTTTTTAACAAGAGGCTCATATACGATTAGCTGATAATCTAAGCTTTGGTAGAAAGTGGAAAGGTCAAGTGTTTCGGTCTAATTTTCACTCAAAGTCCAGAGGAGTAGCAATCATAATTAGTAATAATATACAGTTCTCTGTATCCAGTATCCAATCTGATCCAGCTGGATGATATGTGATTGTGGTTGGAAAATTATATACAGTTCACTGCCAGTTACATTAGCTTGCTTTTATGCACCACATTGGGAAGATCCTGTATTTTTCAGCAACTTCTCTCTTTTACCATACTCTGCAGCAGACAACCTTATAGCTGGTGGTGATGCAAACCACGCACTATCTGCACTTGATTGTAGCATCCCGGGGAGGGCGTCTCTGTCCAAATTGGCTCAAGCTATTCACCTACTTTTGGAAAATTATGGCATCGTCGATGTTTGGCGCTTTCGTAATCCTTCTTCAAAAATATACTCCTCCACCCCCCCCCCCCATCGGTTCATAAAACTTAATCACGTATTGATTATTTCTTTCTTGACAAAGGACTCTTAAATCTGGTGAGGGAATGTGATTATAGTGGTATAGTTATTTCAGATCACGGGCCACTGACAATGAAAATGTTTATTCCTAATACACAACATATATTTCGATCATGGCGTCTGAATCCTTTGCTTCTTTCAGAGGAAGAGTATGTTAAATATATATCATCTGAAATTAAATTTTTTGTGGAGACAAATCAAACACCGGGTATGTCTTCCCTTACAGTTTGGGAGTCTCTGAAAGCATATTTAAGGGGTATAACGATTTCATACTGTGCTAGGAAAAATAAAAAGAGTAATATTCGTCTTAAACAACTCACTGAAGAAATTTTGAATCTGGACAGACTATTCAGTAATTCCTCAACAGCAGAACTGTTAAAAAAAGACTCCTGACTCTAAATACTGAATTTGACATTTTATCTACACAAAAAGCAGAATATCTTCTTTCAAAAATGAGATGCAATTATTGTGAGTATGGGGAAAAAATCAGGGCAAATACTTGCAAATCAACTGTGTCAAAGATCTGTAAAACAAACAATCTCGGTAATAAAGGATGGTCATGGCATCCTTCAACGAAGAAAGTAATTCCTGTTTTAGAGATTTTCATCAGTCAGGTTACACCTCAGATTCATCTACTAACGCATCTGAGATAAATGACTTCTTTCGATCTTTGAAAATTCCATCTGTTGATTTGGATCAGTCTCTGGAGCATGAGAGAGATATTTCATTAATAGAAATAACATCAGCTATTAAAGAGATGCAAAGCGGCAAATCTCTAGGCCCAGACGGCTTTCCAGCGGATTTTTTTCAAAAAATTTTCAGATCAACTTTCCCCTTTGCTGTTATCTGTATTTGAGGAATCTCTCACCTTAAAATCCTTGCCTCCTTCCATGGACCAAGCAATTATATCTTTACTGCTCAAAAAGACCAGAGACCCCCTCTATTGCAGTTTGTACCGCCCGATTTCTTCATTGAACTCAGATGTAAAAATTTTGGCCAAGGTTTTGGCTCATCGTCTTGAGGGGGTTGTTCCAGAAATCATCTTTCCTGATCAGACAGGCTTTACAAAAGGGTGTCATTCTTTTTTCAATATTAGACATTTTTTAATATTTTATACGGTCCGCCCTCACCTGCTAGTATAGATTGTGAAGTAATACTTTCACTTGATGCCGAAAAGGCATTTGATCGGGTCAAGTGGGACTACCATTTTAAGTCTTTGGAGGCATTCAAGTTTGGGCCAAGATTCATATCTTGGATCAGGCTCTTATATACCACCCCAATGGCAGCAGCACGGACTAATTATAACGTATCAAGCTACTTTGAGCTACAGCACAGTACAAGGCAGGGATGCCCTCTCTCACCACTCTTATTTGCTATTTCTATGGAATCGCTGGCTATAGCTTTGAGACAGAACTCCACTATAGGGGGAATCTGTCGGGCAGGTTTGGAGCATAAAGTTTCTCTTTATGCAGACAATACGTTGCTGTTTGTATCGGACCCTGGTTCAAGCATCCCAGAATTATTGAAATTACTCTCAGAATTTGGAAAAATATCTGGCTATAAAGTTAATCTTCAAAAAAGTGAGCTAATGCTGATCTCCTCTGGATATAAAAGACATATCGTATCGGCCCCTTTCAAAATTAGCGTTGGAAAAATTAAATATTTAGGCATATGGATAATGCGTAATTTTAGTGATCTTTATAAAGCTAATTATCTACCTTTACTTTCTAGTCTTAAGAGAGATCTGGACCATTGGGATATTCTTCCTCTTTCGTTAGGAGGAAGAATTAATTCCATCAAGATGTGTGTGCTGCCTAAATTTCTGTATTTATTTCAAAGTTTGCCCTTTTTTCTAACCAAATCCTTCTTTTTTAACCTGAATAGCCAGATATCAAGTTTTATATGGGGTAAGAAGCAACCAAGGACAGGGAAAAATATATTGCAACTGCCACGAACAATGGGTGGTATGTCATTTCCAAACTTTATCTATTACTACTGGGCAGCAAATATTAAAACATTTTTTATACTGGATGAAGAGGGATGCTCTTGATTCCAACTGGGAGGAATTGGAAAGGGCTTCAGTTAAAAATACCTCTGGCAGCTTTATTAGGGTCCAGCCTACCTTTCAAACAGCTTATTTTGGTGATCCCGAGTGCGGGTCTGTCCGCGCTCAAGTCATTTATTATCTTTCCTTTTTTCTGTCCATTTAGTCTTGTTTGTTAGGGGATTGACTTTGGGCTTTTATTTTTACAGCGCCGCGGCAGCACTTCCTCCTGTCAGGCTGCTCGCGGACTGTCACACCTGCGAGCTCTTAATCCCTTATTTGTCTCACCTGTTTGTGGTTTGGTGTATGCACCATTTAAGATCGCAGTGGAGATTCATTCTTCGCTGCAATCTGATACCCATTCAGGCTGGAGTCCCCACCTCCGGCTCCAGTCTCAGAGTCAGGTTTCGCCCTCGCTGTATAAAGTGTAAGTGTCTTTGATTCTTTGTAATTGTTTGTTATTCTGACCCTTTGTGGTTGTGTGTTTAGTTTATGTGTTTTGCCCCTCGAGGCACATTATTTTGTACTTTGTAATAAAAACAACAAAACTCACTGTTGGCATTTGGCGTCTCATCTTTGCTCTGCAAAGGGCAAATCGTAACACCTATTTCATCTTGTACATCTAATCCTCTTGTTATTCACATGGTCAAATTTTGGAATCAGTTTTGAAGAAGCTTCAACTCTACCGGAATGTGGCTTGCTGCAACACTAACCAGAAACCACATGTTTACACCTTCGGTCATTGATGAAGCTTTCAATAGCTGGTCCAAATCTGAGATATGGTCACTGTATGATTTGTATGTAGACAATAAATTTGCTTCATTTGAACAATGTCAAAAATATAAAATGAGCAGGTCACAGTTTTTCAGATATTTACAGCTCCGATGTTTTGTATCCAACTCAAGGTGCTTCCCCCAATGTCCTCAATCAACTCTTTTAGATTTAATCTTTGAATGCAAAATTGATTCTCAAAAAATCTTGGCTAATATATACACCATTTTGGATGTGACTACTTTAGAAAAGCTTAAACACAAACGGGAAACAAACTTGGGAGAATCGACATCGGAGCTAACATGGTCCAAAATGATAAATAGGATTCACACCTTCTCAATCTGCCTTCGACACTCTGTAACGCAGTTTAAAGTTGTTCATCATCTCCATTGGTCTAAGGAGAAGTGATCTGGATCCTACATGTGACCGATGTAGAAAGGATCCAGCTACATTACTGCACATGTTTTGGTTCTGTCCAAAGCTTTATGTATTCTGGAACTTGATATTTGAGGCCTTCTCTAAAATATGTGGACAAACGATACATCCATCTGTTCTGATTGCATTGTTTGGTGTGACCCCATCAGACTCCTCTCTGAGCAAGTCTCATTCAAATATGATCGCTTTTTCTACTCTGTCAGCCAGAAGACTGATTCTTTGTAAATGGAAGGATACTCGGCCCCCAACTTTTGGACAGTGGCTCAGAGAAGTTATGTGTCATATCCATCTGGAAAAAATCAAACATACAATTAAGGGGTCTGTTGGGAAATTTCATGCCACATGGTTACCTTTCATTTCCTTTGTTAACAACACAGCTCCATCAGTTATTAATACATGAACATTATGTTGTAATGTATTACTCATTTCCATGATCAAGTGTGTGTTAAGAATGTCTGACTGTTGTACCCTTGATCTGGTATTGCGGGAGGGTAGGGGTGGGGGAGTGGGAGGGTTAGTGCTGTTTTATGTTCTATATTCCATTTTGGGGTTTTTTGTATTTTGTCACTGCTAAAAACAATAAAAAGACTGATTAAAAAAAAACTATAAATATACAGAAATATTATAACAGAAATAACTGCATCTTTGGTCATTTAAGTTAATTTATTTCATTAAATACAATTTTATTAATTTTTTTTTCTTTGAAATCAGCGTTAAATTATTGTTCTGGTCTGGCTCTGCAAAATTATGGTCAAAAATGTAAATTGTTATGAGGAAAAAGTAAAAAAAAATGACCACAGTCTGTTTCAAATTTATTTTAAAAAAAAAAAACCGTAATTTTATTTAAAAAAACAGAGAAAAATTAGCCATAAAATAATCCACAAATTTATAATAAAGTCTCAAATGTACAAGAAAAGTCAATTTTACAAGAGAAAATTACAAATTTGAGGAAAATGGTTTCAAATTTAGATAAATTTACAGAGAAAAGTAGAAAACTATAAGAAAATTGTTATAAATTTTGGAGAAAAATCTCAAACCTTCAAGACTGAAGTCATTACTCAAATTTTTAAGTGGGTGCCGTTTGTACCCTTAGCTCAATTACAAATTTTTGGTTGTCTACTTTTAATTATTAATTTCAAATCACTGGTTTTACATGAGTAGACTTTCTGGCTATTATACCCACCTCTGATCATATAATTTAAGTATACATAAGTAAATTACTATTATGAATGTTTTTTTCCCCTTCCCTACCTTCTCAATGGAAAAAAAAAAAAAAAAAAAAAAAAGAAACACTAGAATAAAAATACAAAAAAATACACATTTTGTCATTTATGTAAACCATGACAAAAAATCCTGCAGGACAAAACATGACACTTGATATTTTCTAACCTGTTTGTATACCACCATAGACAGAGAAAGAACCTGAATTAGACAGAGCTCAGAGAGGGCAAGATGAGACAGAAGAGAGGAGCCAAGGAGAGGAAAGTGTTCAGGCAGAGGGTCCAGGAGAGGTGAAAGCAGAGGAAGGAGAGAAAGGCGACACCAGTAAAAAGTCCAAACACAGGATGTCTGGGTGGGACCCCAACTGGCCCAATATTCCAACATTCAAGTCTCAATTGTACAATACTTCAAATGGTAAGTTCCATATGCAAAGTTACTGTGCAAAATTTAAAAAAGAAATATATAGTATAAAATTAACATATTGTGGTCACAATAGTTTCATGGGTCTTCTGCCCCCCCCGGCTGGAAAAACATGTTGCCACCACGCCAAGGTCTTTAAGCCTGAGGAAACCCTGTACTCTGAGCCTCTCCCGAATGACTGAGCTCCTCACCCTAGCTCTAACTCTAAGGGTGAGTCCAGCAATCCTACGCAGAAAGCTCATTTCAGCCGCTTGTATCTGCAATCTCATTCTTTCGGTCATTACCCAAAGCTCATGACGATAGGTGATGGTATGAACATAGATTGACCGGTAAATCGACAGCTTTGCTTTAGAGGTCAGCTCCCTCTTCACCATGACAGACTGGTACAATGTTCACATCACTGCAGATGCTGCTCCAACCTGTCTGTCAATCTCTCGCTCCATTCTCTCCTCACTCGTGAATGAGACTCCAAGATATTTAAACTCCTCCACTTGGGGCAGGAGCTCATCCCCAACCCGGAGAGGACAATCCATCTTTTTCCAGCTGAGGACCATGGACTCGGACTTGGAAGTGCTGATTCTCATCCCAGTCACTTCACCCTCAGCAGCAAACCATCCCAGAAAGACCTGTAGGTCATTGCTGGATGAAGCCAACAGGACAACATCATCTGCAAACAGCAGAGATGAGATCCTGTGGTCACCAAGTATGACACCCTCCGTTCATTGGCTGCACCTAGAAATCCTGTCCATAAAAATCATGAACAGGATTAGTGACAAAGGGCAGCCCTGGCGGAGTCCAACTCTCACTGGGAGTGAGTCCAACTGAATGTTGGCAATACGAACCAGACTTTCACAATGGTCGTATAGAGACCGTACAGCTCACAGCAAGAAGCCCGATACCCCATACTTGCAAAGCACCCCCCACAAAAAAACACGAGGGACGTGGTCGAATGCCTTCTCCAAGTCCACAAAACACATGTAAACTGGTTGGCCAAACTCCCACGAACCATTGAGGATTCTCGAGAAGGTAAGAGCTGGTCTGATGTGCCACGGCCAGGCCGAAAACCACATTGCTCCTCCTGAATCTGAGGTTCGACCAATGGCCACACTCTCCTCTCCAGTGCCTTGGCATAGACCTTCCCAGGGAGGATGAGAAGTGTGATCCCCCTAAAGTTGGAACACACCCTCCAGTCCCCCTTCTTAAAGAGAGGAACCACCACCCCGGTTTGTCATGCCAAAGACACTGTCCCTGACCTCCACGCAATGTTGCAGAGGTGTGTCAACCATGATAACCCTACAACATTCAGGGTCTTGAGGTACTCAGGACAAATCTCGTCCACCTCAGGGGCCTGGCCACCGAAGAGTTTTTTAACCACCAGTGACCTCAGCCCCTGTGATGGGCGAGTCGTTCCCCTCTCACAAGCCCTGCTTCCTCTGAGGAAGGTGTATCAGTGGGATTGAGGAGATCCTCGAAGTATTCCTTCCACCACCCAACGATATCCCCAGTTGAAGTCAGCAGCACCCCATCCGCACCATACACAGTGTGGACAGGGAGCTGCTTCCCCCTCCTGAATTGCCGGACAGTTTGCCAGAATCACTTCGAGGCCGACTGAAAGTCTTGTTCCATGGCCTCACCAAACTCCTCCCACACCCGAGTTATAACTATGACCTGCACAACCCAATTGAAAAATAAAATGAAAGCTTTTAAGGGGAAAAATAAAAAATAAAAAATAAAAATGAAAAACAAAAAACTTACAATAACCTAGTTGCATAAATATGCACACCATTAAACTAATGCTTTGTTGCAGCACCTTTGGCTTTTATTACAGCACTCAGTCTTTTTGGGTAGGAGTCTATCAGCATGGCACATTTTGATGTGGCAATATTTGCTCGCTCTTCTTTGCAAAAACACTCCAAATCTGTCAGATTGTGAGGCCATCTCCTGTGCGCAGCCCTCTTCAGATCACCTCACAGATGCTCGATCAGATTCAGGTCTGGACTCTGGCTGGGCCATTCCAAAACCTTAATCTTCTTCTGGTGAAGCAATTATTTTGTTGATATGGATGTGTGCGTTGGGTCACTGCCGTGCTGAAAGATGAAGTTCCTCTTCATCTTCAGCTTTCTAGCAGAAGCCTGAAGGTTTTGTGCCAACACTGACTGGTATTTGGAACTGTTCATAATTCCCTCCACCTTGACTAAGGCCCCAGTTCCAGCTGAAGAAAAACAGCCCCAAAGCATGATGCTGCCACCACCATGCTTCACTGCATGTATGGTGTTCTTTTGGTGATGAGCAGTGTTGTATTTGCACTAAATATACCTTTTGGAATTATGGCCAAAAAGTTCAATCTTGGTTTCATCAGAACATAACACATTTTTCCCACATGTGTTTAGAAGATTTCAAATGCGTTTTTGCAAAATGTAGCCAGGCTTGGATGTTTTTCTTCGTAAGATAAGGCTCCTGACTTGCCACCCTACCCCAAATGCCCAGACATGAAGAAGACGGGAGATTGTTGTCACATGTACTAAACAGCCAGTACTTGCCAGAAATTCCCACAGCTCCTTCATTGTTGCCGTCAGCCTCTTGGCAGCCTCCCTGACCAGTTTTCTTCTCGTCTTCTGATCAATTCTGGAGGGACGTCCAATTCTTGGTAATGTCACTGTTGTGCCATGTTTTCTCCACTTGATGACGGTCTTCACTGTAGTCCATGGTATATTTAATGCCTTGGAAATTCTTTTGTACCCTTGTCCTGAGTGATACCTTTGAACAATGAGATCCTTCTGATGCTTTGGAAGCCCTCTGTAGACCATGGCTTGTGCTGCAAGATGCGACTACAAAAATGTCAGGAAAAGCCCACCAGAACAGCTGAACTTTATTTGGGGTTAATCAGAAGCACTTTAAATGGTGGCAGGTGTGTACTGACTTGCATTTAACATGAGTTTGAATGTGATTGGTTAATTCTGAACACGGCCACAAACCCAGTCATAACAGAGTGTGCATATTTATGCAACCAGGTTAAGTTTTTTTTTATTTTTTCCTTTAAAAAAAATTCAGTTTGTTTTTCAGTTGGGTTGTACAGGTTATAGGTCACATTAATGGTGGAAAACGTGTTGAAATGATTTATCTTGGTCTCATTTTTTTACATCACAAAACCTGGCATTTGAACAGGGGTGTGTGTCATGATCGGGGCACGGCCAGGGACCCTGCCCACATTTTATGTTCATTTTGGTCTTTGCTTTTCCATAGTATTATTATTATTATTATCATCATCATCTATCCATCCATCCATCTTCTACCGCTTAATCCTTTTCAGGTCACGGGGACTGGAGTTTATCCCAGAATCTTTGGCCGAGAGGCAAGGTGGGCAGATCACCAGTCCATCACAGGGCCAACACAGAGAGACAGACAACCATTCACTCTCGCATTCATACCTAAGGACAACTTAGAATCCCCAGTTGATGCCAATTAATCTAGCCTGCATGTCTTTGGCCTGTGGGAGGAAACCGGAGTACCCGGAGTAAACCCACGCAGAAACGGGGAGAACATGCAAACTCCACACAGAAGGGTCACCGATGGTCAGGGGGTGGGATCAAACCCACAATGGTCAGGGGTGGAATCGATTCCGTGACCTTCTTGCTGTGCTGCCACAGTGCTAACCACTGCTCCACTGTGCAGCCCTATTATTATTATTATTATTATTAAGTGTCCTTGTATTCTCCGACCATTAGTCTGTCATACCCTGTCACCCCCTGTTGTCTGTGTTTTATGGTTGTCTTTTTGCATTTGGTTATATTATTTGATCCATGTTTATTTTTACTATTAGTATTATTGTCCTTGCGTCTGTGGTCGTGTTATCTCATCCCTTGCCTGTCTTCAGTGTCATTATTATGGTCTGGTGTGTGTGTACTCGTCTCCCTGTTGTCCCCGGCTCCTCACGTTTCTGTATCTATAGCCATTCTCCCTCACGTGTATTGCTTAGCCCTTGATTGTTCTCAGCTGTCCTGCATCTTGTTGATTGTCCTGCCCCTATACTGTATATGTGAGTCTTTGTTCTTTGTTCAGTGAGAAGTCACTGTTATTTATCCTGCTGGTTTTCTATGTTGTTACCCTGCCTGTATTCCATGTTCTTGTGTGCCATGCAAGTTTGTTCCTGCCTCGCCTTACTTATATTTGCCATGCCAAGTTTAGTTTGAGTTTTCAGCCCACATGCTGTCTTTTGTTTGCCTTGAAGTTTTGTTAAGAAATCATCATTTGAATCACTATCCTGCCTGCACTTTTGAGTCCTCTCTCTGAATCTTTGTCTGCCCAGAGAGCAGAACATGACAGTGTGTAGACTTTTTATAACCACTGTATATTTCAGTTGTGCCCTCTTCAGCTATGTGCAGAAATAGCAAGGCCTGTGCCTTCACATCTCCTTCATTGTAGCCTGTAGCATGTAGGTATAGCATAAATCTCTGTTGGAATCTTCTCCAGTTCTCCAACATGTTACCTTGCTTCAGTTCAAGTCCAGCAAGAGGCTGTAAATTTTGAATCTTGACGCTCTTTTATCACTGCAGTCCAGCAACTTCTGACACCATGTTATGTTTCATATTATTAAGAAGACTCTGGAGACATTTTTCATCTTATTAACATTAGCCAATTTATTATTATGTGTCTGTAAAAAACAAAAAACAAAACAAGAAGCAACCAATTAGAAGTCTTGTTGTTGTCATATGGTGGAGTGATACAACACAACAGGAACTTAACTATTTTTAGTTTGCTTTTAAATTCTTATGTATTTCTTTTGCAACTTGCTGTTATGCTTTGATGTTTTACGTGAAGCACTTTTAATTGTCTTGTACATGAAATGTGCAGATAAACTTGCCTTGCCTTGCGATATCATGACACTTTGTACAATAAGCTTCTAGTCTTTCGGCTAAACTAAGTTATCAGGTTTCTGACTGTTTTTATTTGCAAACAGGCACCACAGAAGCCTAATGGCTAATAACACATCACAGAAACATCTGCAGTCTGACTCCCAGATCGTTGAACCTTCGTTGCTGCAGTGTTAGTGTTTGTTTTGTAGCATTATTCACTCAGCATAAATAGATAATGTGCAGCAAAGACACCAACAGCAGGGGTGCGTACATGCAGGATTAGTGTTGCTAACAAAAGGGAAAAGTGAGTAAGGTATCTTCTTATTAATGTTATTTTTTCACCATTATCATCAATAAACTGGAAACTGATAAATAATACATATTAATAAATAATTTAGGTCAGAGTAATTAGTGATAATGCTAGCTTAGATACCTTTAAGGTTAAAGCTCCATCTGACTGGAATAAGCTGACATTACCTGTTAGATCAAGAACTTCTTTTTATGAATTCCTTGTTTTTGCGCCCCCCCCCCCCCCCCCCCCGCCACACACCTTTTAACCTCAAACCTTGTTCTTGTTTTTGACTTGTGGTTGAGAGGATTTAAAAAAACTCTTCCTTCCATTTTAAGTTTTTTTTTTAATTTACTGTATATTTTGCTAATGTTTTCTTATATGCAATAGGTGTAAGCTATGACTGTCTGAACTCTTAATGTATGAATATGTCGCTACTGTTTTATGTTTGTAATGTGATGTGACATTCCTATGTGTAAACACCAAGGTGAAAATAAGATGGTTGATCTTAAAGGGTCTATCCTTTAAATGCATTCTGATAATGGTGATGATGATGATGATGATGATGCATGTCTGTGCAGATTCATATTTTTTAAGTATCCAGGTTGTAGACTGTTAAAAATATTTATTAAAGTCACTGGACTTAAATAAAATTTAAAAACAAGACATTTCAGTGGTCATCCAAACACCATCCTCAGCTGTAATGAGTAACAGGAAAAACTGAAAACTTAGGATGATGATGCAATTGTCTTTGTTCATTTCTTTATTTTTTAACATTTTTGGGTTTTTTGGTTCTGTAGACCTACAAAAACAACTTTTGAAAACACTGGCAGAAGCTGAAGCCAGCATTCTCTTCAACCTCTAATTAGAATGGACTGTTTTACTTAAAATGATAGAATGTTGTTTTTTATGATTAAGCAAGGCTCTTCTTTTAGAGGACACTCTTGTGGATGAATGGCTCCAGCTGGGGATATATCAGAGCCCCTGCCTGTCTGTATTAATCAGCTGTCCAACTTTATTTATTTATTTTAAGTTTAGGGGTCACTTATATGCTTTCTCACATGGCAGACCAGCTCCGCAGACTGTGTTGAGATGAGTAAAATTGCAGTCTGTAGCAGGCAAAATGCTTTGAACCTCATTATTACAGAAGCTATTACTCTTGATCTGTGTGAAATCATGGTGGGGAAAGATTAATTACAGTTTGGAATGGTAATGATGTCTGTCAACAGGATAATTTGCCTGGAATTCTCTGAGAGTCTTAGACCGAATGCGATTGTGTGACCACGAGAGGTTTAATGGGAGGATTAGTGGTGGTGATTGCAAATTGTGATGGCAGAGTGAGAAAAGGACACATTTGCTGAAAAGTAAAATACATTCATTGACCATGAATCCATTTAAAGCAGAGGCTATCTAAAGCAATAACAGCAAGAGCTTGGACTGACCACAAGTGGCTTACCCTCAGGGTGAACTCTTGACCTCCTGCAAACACAGTCATCATATATTATCAATACTCCAGACACACTTTCACTGGTGAGATGATGTCATACCGCATCCGAGCCAGCCCCGATCTTTCATATCAGCACCTTGGTGCTCCAAAACACTATAGCAACTACTCCCACATGTAATCTCCTCCGGGTGTAAACAGATGCAAAGCGAGCTAATATGCTAGAAGACACAGAAGTGATCACATTTCCGAGTGACTCTTTGCATCCTGTTATTATAACCAAATAAAGAATATTCCTCAGCAAACCACAATGCTATTTTCAAAGCACTTGACCCTAAGACGACAAGCACCAGGCTATCCATTATGCAACAGCCTCCCCTTTCTCAGTATCAAAAGTAGAGCAAGTTCCCTGGATGGGAGCGACAGTCTCTCCCTCTTGTGTCTCAGGCTTTCAAGACAGAGGAAAAGGTGCTAGTATGTTCCTGGCTACTGCAATAAATTTTCAAAATGTGTACGCTTAACAAAATGCATCGCAGCATCCACTGATAGGGAGCTGCAGTGAGACAGTCGAGGTCACTGAGAGGTACAGAGGGGAAGAGCAGGGACTGCAAAGAGTGCATGCATCAACACGGCGGGACTGGATTGTTCCAGCTTGAATAGCATGGATGGAAATATTCACTACTACAGATATGGTAACCAGAAGCAGAGCAAATGTGTCGTCACTGTCTCTAATTTCTAGTCCAACACGTTGAAATTCAGACATTAAACCACTCCCGTCACAGCTACCCGATTGAAGAGACTATTAAGACGTTGTTGTGAAGTCATATTACAAGCTCTTTTCATCTCTGCCTTGCTCTCTTTTTGACTCCGCTGCTTCTTTTTTTATCCCCCATCCCAGACTAAACCAATCCACTGTCAGCAACCCTTCATTCTTTACTATGTAGACCTCCCATCCCCTCTGTTCTTCCCTCTCCACACACAGACATATACACAAGGCCTCCTCTCCTCTGAGTGACCTTGACTGGCTAGCACTCCAGGGCTCGGTCGTTGCGTCTCCCTCTCCCTCTGTCTCTCCTGCTCTCTCCATCTTTCAACCCTCGCCTCCACTCCATCATCTGCCTCTCCAGCTCCTGCCTTCTATCACTCTTCCCCAGACCGGCTGATGTTAACCGGCATGCCCCCCCCCCCCCTTCCCTTCATTGAGAGACGGAGAAGAAAGGAACAGAAGATGGCAGAGAATGGAGAAGTGAAAGACTTCCCCCCCTCCTCTGCAATCTAGTCAGCTGGAAGAGTCCATCATAAAAATAACTCCAGCGCAAGAAGACATATCAACAAGTCTTCTGTGTGGTTCCTGGCTTATCTTTTATGAGGAATAAAACAGAACATTGATTGTGAATGGTGAAAGTAACATCCATTAACATGAAATTATCTTATACCTCCACAAGCTTGAAACTGACTTGTTTAACTGAGCTGGAGCTGGCAATTTCTTATCATTAGTACATTATTTAAACTTTATATACTGTAATAATTGCTTGATTTAAAAGCTATTTATTTCATTATGATTACTGACATATTTACCAATTTGTTGTTCAGTTTTACCAAGCTATTTTGTTTTAGATACTATTATAAAACATTTTTCTGTTCATTAACAATTTTAATCTCATGTTTCAACAATAAGTCTATAGGCTGCTAGCTTACTCCTTAATTGCTAACAATACATTTAGCCTTTTTTGATAATTTAGCTTATTTAATTTGTTACAAATGTTTATACTTTGCACACCGTTTTTGTACTGTTAGCCTACAGTTTAACATCTTTATCTTTAAACTTGCTATTGGAGCACACTGTTAGCAAACATAGCTTGCCAGTGTTGCCATCAACTCAGTAATGAAAGTAGCTATTGGCTGTCCTAAAAGTAGCTAGAAGCCGCTAAAGCCCTTGTCACACCTTGACGATTTAGGCAGCGTATCTCAGATGTATGAAAAATTTGAAGAATACACTGGCGTACGTCAAATAAGCTATGGGTAAGTTTTGTATAAGTTAAGAGCACGCTGGTATATGTCATCGTATACTGAGGTCCTCTGAAAATTTTCCAACATATCCAGTGTATGGCTGAAACATCTCGCATACGCAGGGCATAAGTTGTAGGTAAGCTATGCGTTTGTTCACACACGTTATTTGTAAGGGACTCATGAGTTACTCATAAATCGAGGTAAATGTCTAGCGTATCCAAAACTTATTTCTAACATATGAGTAATGTTCTTTGAACCTCTCTGTAACTTACTGAATGGGTTTCTAACTTACAGCTATCATATAATGGCGTAATGGCAGCGTTGGTTCACAGGAGGAACACGTCAGTACTCCATGGTGAGCAGGGACCTCACGTACAAAGACTTGTGTGGATTTCCTACTGAAGGATGACGTATGTTTAAATCAAGAAAACGCTGTACGCAAAAAAAAAATCCACATGTATGAAACAGTGCATAGGCAGGAATCCAAGCACATTTCCTTTGTGCATCCCAATCTACTTGAAATTGAACACACGTGAGGAAATACTGGGCTCCTCCCTTGACATGCCTCCATTTGAATATGCAATTAGATGCAAATAGATATGTAAATAGATATATACAAGCCCTGGATGTTTGAGTCTCCTGTATCCACAATCAAAAATAATGGATTTAATGGAACTTCACGGACTGAGTTGGAGGCACTCCTGAATGAGGTAGAGGCACATAAAAAGGTTTTGTTTGGCACGCTGTCCTCCGGCATTAGCGCCAGATACAGGTAATTCAATAGCCTGCTCACAGCCCTATAAGATTAGTTTACCGTTTTTGTTTATATTCAGACAGGGATAAGAAGGAGATGTTTATTTAACCTTGACATATTTCAACTGACATCTGCAGTCGTCCTCATAAGAGTCAGCTGATCACTGTGAATTGTAACCAGCCGGGTGGATCAGGTGGTTGAATGAAAACAGTCACAAAAAAAGAAGACAATATGACCCTATGTAGTGGGTAGCCACAGTCACCTGTCAGTTGAAAGCAGATCATATTAGACTTGACAAGTCCATGTTTTATGTCCAAAATGCAAATCTCATCAAGTGCACCGGGGAAAGGGTGAGACTGTTGCATTTCAAATTTTATGCATGTGTTTATTGACATACAGTGGTGTGAAAAAGTGTTTGCCCCTTCCCAATTTCTTATTTTTTTGTATGTTTGTCACACTTACTGTAAATGTTTCAGATCAAACTAATTTAAATATTAGACAAAGATAACGCAAGTAAACACAAAATGCAGTTTTTAAATGAAGGTGTTTATTATTAAGGGAAAAAAATCCAAACCTACATGGCCCTGTGTGAAAAAGTGATTGCCCCCTAAACCTAATAACTAGTTGGGCCATCCTTAGCAGCAACAACTGCAATCAAGCTTTTCTCATAACTGGCAGTGAGCCTTTTACAGCACTGTGGAGGAATTTTGGCCCACTCATCTTTGCAGAATTGTTGTAGTTCAGCCACATTGGAGGGTTTTCAAGCATGAACCGCCTTTTTAAGGTCATGCCACAGAATCTCAATCGGATTCAGGTCAGGACTTTGACTAGGCCACTCAGAAGTCTTCATTTTGTTTTTCTTAAGCCATTCAGAAGTGGACTTGCTGGTTGATTTTGGATCATTGTCCTGCTGCAGAACCCAAGTGCACTTTAGCTTGAGATCATGAACAGATGGCCATTCTCCTTCAGGATTTTTTGGTAGACAGCAGAATTCATGATTCCATTTACCACAGCAAGTCTTCTAGGTCTTGAAGCAGTAAAACAGCCCCAGACCATCACACTACCACCACCATATTTTACTGTTGGTATGATGGTCCTTTTCTGAAATGCTGTGTCACTTTTACACTGGATGTAATGGGACACACACCTTCCAAAAAGTTCAACTTTTGTCTCATCAGTCCACAGAGTATTTTCCCAAAAGTCTTGGGGATCATAAAGATGTTTTTTGGCAAAACTGAGACGAGCCTTTATGTTCTTTTTGCTCAGCAGTGGTTTTCGTCTTGGAACTCTGCCATGCAGGCCATTTTTGTCCAGTCTCTTTCTTATGGTGAAGTCATGAACACTGACCTTAACTGATGCAAGTGAGGCATGCAGTTCTTTGGATGCTGTTGTGGGGTCTTTTGTGACCTCTTGGATGAGTCGTTGCTGCACTCTTGGGGTAATTTTGGTCGGCCGGTCACTCCTGGGAAGGTTCACTACTGTTCCATGTTTTTGCCATTTGTGGATAATGGCTCTCACTGTGGTTTGCTGGAGTCCCAAAGCTTTAGAAATGGCTTTATAACCTTTTTCAGACTGATAGATCTCAATTACTTTGTTTCTCATTTGTTCCTGAATTTCTTTGGATCGCAGCATGATGTCTAGCTTTTGACGCTCTTTTGGTCTACTCCACTTTGTCAGACAGGCCCTATTTAAGTGATTTCTTGATTGAGAACAGGTGTGGCAGTAATGAGGCCTGGGTGTGGTTAGAGAAATTAAACTCAGCTTTCCAAGGATGTCATAAACCACAGTTAATTTATGTTTTAACGGGGGGGGGGGGGGGTCCCTTTTTCACACAGGGCCATGTAGGTTTGGATTTATTTTACCCTTAATAATAAACGCCTTCATTTAAAAACTGCATTTTGTGTTTACTTGTGTTATCTTTGTCTAATATTTAAATTTGTGTGATGATCTAAAACATTTAAGTGTGACAAACATACGAAAAAAATGAGAAATCATGAAGGGGCAAACACTTTTTCACACCACTGTAACTACTGTACACACAGAAGCAATTAAGGGCTTGGTAGAACGCTGTGAAACTTTAGTTTAATCAGCAAAAAAAGAAAGTCACTTACTCCAACCACTGAGTTGTAATGAAGTCTTGAAGACAGGGTGATATTTGGGGGCGCACAGGTACGTTGCGCATGAGGTGGATTATTATTAGGACAATTACATGAATTTACTCACCAAGAAGCCACCAATCCGCACAGTGCCAGCTTGTAGTTTGTTCCCAACAATGCTGTTCATTAGAATTGTTAGGAAAACCAGCTCTCGCTGCAAATTGTGCTTTGATGTTGGCCTTTTCAACTGCATAGTATGGGAATATGATGTACCTGGGTGACAGCTGGATAATGCCATCCCACACAGCTGGCATAGCTCAGTTCAGGGTTGACTGGGAAACTCCCGATTGGTCTGCCAGCTCCCTCTAGAATGCCCCTGTTGCCAGGAACCCCAGAGTTGTCAGCACCTGCACTGGGACGGGCAGCACACTACTTCTCACCGTGTCGCGCTCCAAGAGTGGCCGTAGCTCTGAGCACAGTTCCCCAAGGACTGCCCATGGAAACCTAAACTGGCTGACAAGCCAGTCATCATCCTGAGCCAGAAAATCTTCTGTCTGTAAATACCCTTTCTCTTCTCACTGCGCGATTTGCAATATCCTCTAATAATGCTAATGCCATTGTTGTTAGAGGCACTTTCTGCACGTCTTTGCGCTTGCTTTTATGTCCACTCATCTAATTGCATACACTTGGATGTTTGTTCATCATGCGTCTCTGGTGTGTACAATAATTTTCACGTCATTTTCACTCTCCCAATATCACCTCTAACTGTCGCCAAAGGACCAATAACAGTAGAAACGTACGTACGCCAGCCATGAAGTCATTTCATTCTTGATACATCTGAAATTTTCTGTGGAAAAGGACATACGCCATGTTTTTGTGCATAAGTACCCTTTGTACATGAGGCCTCAGATGTCCATGTCAAACTGGTGTTGTTCTTCCATTCAGACAAAATAAAGAGATCTTTCATACCTTTACATGTTTTGACTGTGTGATGGTCTCTGTGTAGACTGGGTGACACATTTATTAATTAAGAGCTGACTTGATCCACCTCCTCTCTGTTCTGATTATCTCAGGTGCTGCCTGCAGCACATACACACACACACACAGAGCTAAACACATGTACTTGTTTGTGTACTTGTCCTTGCCATGTTTTTACCTTTGACTGCAGTCTGTACCTTCAGCTGTCCACCTAGGCAAGACAGAAAATGGCGGAGTAGTAACTGGAGGTGCTGTTCTGCTAGATATGCAAAAATGTCAGAACACCAGAGGAGGTGGATCCAATCAGCTGACGAGATCGCACAAAGCACAGAGCTCAATTGTTTTCCATCAGCTGTTGTTAGATGATAAATCCCACTTTGCTCTGCCTTGGCTGCAGCTCTTTGTTGTTTTTGGGTCTACACCGGCAAAAGCATAGTCCATGCATTGTCTTGGGTTTTTTTTCCACTTTATCGAAAATAAAAATAAACTTTTGCGTGCCTTTGTCATAACTGCCGAGCCAGGTTGTGACAACTGTCATCTGATGTTCGTGACGTGTCACATCAGCTGTTTCAGGCGTGACCGACCTGACAGATTTGACAGATCTGACAGGTCGGTCACACCCCCTGCCATGCAATGGTCTTTGGAGGGGAGAATCATTTCGGTTGAACAGAGATGATCTCTCACACACCTAGGATTCATGGATCATGAGGCGACGGCAGTTTAGCATGACCACGCTATGCTTAAGGTATGATAAGCTATGCATGAGTTATGCATAAGTTAGACTACTGTTGTGCATAAGTTGTGAACACCGGCAACACACTAAGTATTCGTTGGTATAAGTTAGTTAGAAGTTATTGAAACGTTCTATATAACTTACTGATACGTTTTGTATATGTCCAACTCATGGATACGCGATGCATACACAATGCATCGCTGTTTTAGGCATAACTGACCTGATGCTGGCATTGCGTATGCCAGCATTTTAGAGGAATTTTGATACATCGGCAAACGCTGCCTAAATCGTCAAGGTGTGACAGGGAGATAGATAGATTATTTCGAACACAAAAATATAACAAAAAACAAGCAAATGGCAAATGCAATAAAGTTACAGTATATACTGTTCGAAAGGGAGAAGGAAGAAGTGAACACTTATTAATTCCAACTCCTCTTTTCCATCGATACACCCATGTGAATTTTATACAAATTACCACCTTTAAGACCCCCAGTAAACAATTTACTGTATTTTTTACAGATCAACATTAACACCCATCCATTCTAACATACAGTGAAGTCCATATACTAAAACCAGTCTCAAACGACACAGATATACACAGTGCTGTCCCACCCACCATTCCATAGTGTCCCATAATGTCCCAGAGTGAACATAATGAATCGTACATATAAATTCTACCCTTCTAACATATATCCTTTCAGCAAATGGTGCTTATACCTCTTTTTAAATTGATTTCTGTTTGTACATAGTTTCAGTTCTGGCTCCAGACTGTTCCACAAATCCACCCCACAGACAGATATGCACATACTTTTCTTGGTTGTACGTATCTTGGGTTTTGTAAAGTTTAAGTCTCCTCTCAAATTATGATCATTGTCTCTTTTTTTAAATATTATTTGTATATTAGTTTGGAGTTGATTGTTAATTGCCCTGTACATTACTTGTGCTGTCTTAAATTTTACTAAATCGATGAATTTTATGACATGTGACTTCAAGAACAACGAATTGGTATGGTCTCTATATCCTGCATTGTTTATTATCCTTATAGCTCTTTTTTGTGATGTGCATATTGCTTGTAGGTTGGTCTTGTAGGTGTTTCCCCAGACTTCTACACAGTAGTTAAGATAAGGTAAAAACAGTGAATTGTACAATAAGACCAATGATTTATAGTCCAAGATGTCTCTTGTCTTCCCCAGTATGCCTATACATTTTGCTAATTTAGCCCGGATGTGACTGATGTGAGGTTTCCAGCAGATTTTATTGTCTAGCGTCACCCCCAGAAACTTATTTTCCTGTACTGTTTCTGTTCTGGTATCATCTATCGTTACCATTATTTCATGATTTATTTTATAATTTCCAAACACCATAATCTTTGGGTTTTTTTAGATTTAGAGATAATTTATTTTTGTTGAACCACTGTGTTAATTTTTCCATTTCAGTTGTGACCACCTCTAAAACCTGCTGCAAATTCTCACCAGTGCAAAGGATATTTGTGTCATCCGCAAACAAAATAAATTTCAGAATTTTTGATACTTGGCATATGTCATTTATATACAAGATAAAAAGTTTGGGTCCCAAAACTGACCCCTGGGGCACACCACAAGTGATGTCCATGAAGGGTGATTTGTGCTCTCCAATTTGTACAAATTGTTGTCTGTTACTTAAATAACTTTCCACCCAACTCAGTCCTACCCCTCTTATCCCATACCTTTCCAGTTTCCTTAGTAGTATTCTGTGGTCAATGGTGTCAAAAGCTTTCTTTAAATCTACTGTATAAATACTCCTACAGCAACCTTTTTTTTTTTTTTTTTTTTTATCTATACAACTAGTAATTTCTTCTATAAGTTCGATCAGTGCCAAAGATGTAGATTTATCTGCTCTAAAACCATACTGGCTATCTGTAAGGAGGTTGTGTTTTTCAATGAAATCATCCAATCTCTTAGTGAATATTTTTTAAAGTATTTTGGAGAATTGTGAGAGTAAAGAGACTGGCCTGTAATTTGTGAAGCGATGACTGTCTCCTGTTTTGTATAGAGGTATTACTTTTGCTATTTTCATTTTGTCTGGAAATGTACCAGTTTGAAATGACAGGTTACAGATGTGGGTGAGTGGCTTAACAATTCCCTCAATTACTTTTTTCACTATTGTCATGTCAATTTCATTCCAGTCCGTTGATTTTTTGTTCTTAAATTTACTCACAGTCTCGATAATTTCCTTTTCAGTAACTGCACCCAAAAAGATTGTGTTTGGGTTTCTATCCTCTATTTCATTCACAGAACCACTGTGGTTTGTTTCCGGTATCACTATTGATTTTGCTAATTCAGGACCAACGTTTACAAAAAATTTATTGAAACCACTGACCACATCTTCCATATTATTAATCAAACTGCCATTTTCGATAAAATATTCTGGATAATTTGCATACTTAGGACGATTACTAATAATCTCATTGAGTACTTGCCATATTCCTCTTATGTTATTTTTGTTATCCTCTAGTATTCTGTTGTAATATTCTTTCTTACAGGTCCTCATTATAGTAGTAAGCTTATTTTTATATCTTTTATATTTGATCTCAGCTTCCACCATTCTGCATTTAATGAATTGTTTATATAATGTATTCTTCTTTTTACATGCATTTATTAACCCCTTGGTGATCCAAGGAATATTTTTTTTTTTGTCTGTCACTGTATTGTTTTATAGGACAGTATTTATTGTACAATGATTGAAATATTTGTAAAAATTTATCATATGCTCTATTTATGTCATTTTCATCATAAACTATCTTCCAATCTTGTATTAATAATTCCTTTGTCAGTAAATACATTGATTCTTCGGTTCTTATTCTTTTATATTTAATATTTTTGGTATACTTTTTCTTCCTATAATCACATTGATAGACAACAAAAATCGGCAGGTGGTCGCTGATATCATTCAATAAAAGCCCGCTCCTCATATTATTTTCCATAATGTTTGTGAATATGTTATCTATTAGTGTGGCACTGTGTAACGTGATTCTGCTAGGTCCTGTAATTGTTGGATGTAAGCCCATGCTGTACATTGTGTTGATAAATTCTTCTGTCAAACTATGTTGTTTTGAGTTCATCAGATCTATATTGAAATCTCCACAGATGAACATAACTTTATGAGTTAGTTTTGCGTACATTTTTTTCCATCCAGTCCTTAAATAAGTCAATGTTTGATCCAGGTGTTCTATATACACAGCTCACTACTACATTCTTCACATTGTCCATACAGATTTCTATTGTAATACATTCAAATAAATCATCCACAGTTACTGACAGATTTTCAACAACCTTGTATTTCAAGCTCCTGTCAACATAAATTGCAACTCCTCCTCCTTTTTTCACTTTTCTATTTATATAATTTAATTCATAGCCATCCATGGTAAAATCCACTCCTTTCTCTTCACTGAGCCATGTCTCTGATATTGCCACAATATTGAATGGCTCTTTAAACTGATTTAAATAATCTTTAATGTTATTAAAGTTTGCATAGAGACTCCTGCTGTTGAAGTGGATCATAGAAATATTGAAATCAGTTGTGATCATTGTGTTGAACTGTTCATCTGTGTAATAATTACAGTCATTATTGATTGAGTTAAAAAGATTATTATCAGGGTCTATGTCATATTCTACGTCCTGTAGAATATGATGTCATCACCTAATTTGCATAATTAGGTCATCACCTAATTTGATGACGTCATCACCTAATGACATCATCACCTAATTTGCATAATTGACCATGTGCATGTAACTGTAATGGAAGCTGTAGGACAGAGGAATAATGTTGTAGGAGAGACAAAAAGTGATTAAAAACACCCTAAATATGTTTAGAACTACGAATGAACTTTCTTCTGTCAATTCTTGTTTTGTTTTTTTTTTGTCACAATTCCAATCCTCCACCTTTATACGGGCTTGGGACCAGCAAAAGTGAACCAAAAAACATGCTGATTGAGTTATTTAGGATTTTTTCTTTAGTTTTTTTTTCCTTTTAGTTTTTGTGCATACGCGATTCAGTTGCAGTCTGGATGCGGACAGGTGAACATCTCTTACTCTGACTGCAGCTGGGAGGGACTACTGTGCAATGACTGGGCCGCCTATGAGTGCTTTGGAACAGGAGAGGGGCCCACAGCAGCACCCGCTGCTCATTGAGAAGAGTAACGATACGTGGTTTCACAGCAGAGCCTCCAAAAGTCTCCAGTAACAAAAAAAAAATTGCTAGATTTGTTGCTTTTTTGTCACTTTTTTTGAAAAAGAGCTGCTAGAAGGGTCTGAATAATAATAATAATAATTAATTATTATTATTATTATTATTATTATTATACATCACATTTATATAGCACTTTTCTGGGTACTCAAAGATGCTTTACAGACATAAAGGCACAAAAAAAAGATTACAAGATTACAGTCTTAACAGATAAAAGTTTTCTTGAAAAGGTGTGTTTTGAGCTTGTTCTAAATACAACGAAAAAGTCGCTAAGTTGTCAACACTGTAGCTTGCTAACAGTATGCTGTAACAGCTGCCAACAAACATAACTTTTGTTACCAGTCTCTTAGATTATTTGAAGCTCATACTTTTTAGCCATTCTATAAACTTATCACTTCAACTGTCTATTTTTAGCCAGCTCTCTAACAATTTTTACTTTTTTAACATTAATAAATGTACTTCAGATTTTATGTTGATAGCTATAAGGTTATTGTATACTGTAATAAAAAGCTAATTACAACTTTTGATTTGACATTGCACTTATAGTTATGAATCTTAATATCACTGTCTACGTCTACGGAGACACTGCTGGTTCGTGTGTGTAGTGTGAAGGCACCACATCAATATACATTTGTGTTGTGAGAGCTGTGAGACAAGTTAGCTAGCTTTAAAGCCTGAAAAGTGATATACTGTAACCCAAAGCTAATCAAAGGTTTTGGTTTGCCTTTGCACATGATGTATCTGTACGAATGTTGTTATTTGTATGTTGCTATTGTCTGTACGAATGTTATATCAACTCTTTCTTTTCTTCTTCTCCCCCCTCAACCCCCCAGCCAGTTGCGGGAGATGACTGCCCCTCCTTGAGCCTGGTCCTGCTGGAGGTTTCTTCCTATAAGAGAGTCTTTCCTTCCCACTGTAGCCTACTGCTTGCTCATAGGGGATCGCTTGGTTGTTGGGGTTTTCTCGGAATTACTTATTGTGTAATTGATGCCTTATGTATCTAGCACCTTTACATGAATTTTTGTTATGATAAGGAGCTATATATAAATAAAGTTGAATTGAATTGAAAATTGAATGTTCCATTGTTTATATTTAACTTTTAGCTTACTATCAAGTTTTCTGCTCAAAGAGGTTCTTATCCACTCAATGCTTTCTTTAATTGTAAGACTTTCCAAATCTAAAACAGAAATACCTCTTGGGGTACTTGCAACGTGTCTTAGTGTTTATTACCTCCACCAAAGGGGGAGGTTATGTGATCATCGGCGTTGGTCTGTTTGTTTGTCTGTTTGTTAGCAAGATAACTCAAAAAGTTATGGACGGATTTTCATGAAATTTTCAGAGATTGTCAGAAATGGGGTATCCTACAGATGATTAGATTTTGGTGGTGATCCGGATCACCGTCCACAAGAAAACCGCCATTACGCAAAATGCCATTTTCGTGAAGAACTACTAAACCACTAATCCTATCCTTGTCAATCCAATTGTTGTGAATCCAATTGCTAGTCATATGTTTTCATGGTCAAGGAATCTGAAAACATACACACAAACACTGTATGGGGGGAACTGTGGCGCTAAACCGCCATTACGGAAAATGCCATTTTCGTCAATAACTACTGAACCACTAATCCCATCGTTGTCAATCCAATTGCTAGTCATATGTTTTCAAGGTCAAGGAATCCGAAAACGTACACACAAACACTGTATGGGAGGAACTGTGCCCGCCATTATGGAAAATGCCATTTTCGTGAATAACTACTGAACCACTAATCCTATCATTGTCAATCCAATTGCTAGTCATATGTTTTCAAGGTCAAGGAATCCGAAAACGTACACACAAACACTGTATGGGAGGAACTGTAGCCGCCATTACGAAAATGCCATTTTCGTGAATAACTACTGAACCACTGCTTGTCATATGTTTTCATGATCAAGGAATCTGAAGACTGTATGGGGGGGAACTGTGGCGCTTGGCGGAGGTCTGCGCTCTCCGAGTGCTTTTCTAGTTAGTATTAGTATAACACCAGGTGAATAGATGATTGATAATCCTAAAACATATAGTCTCTAAAATGTAAAATAACATGAAGATACATTTTATTACAAAGGATGTAAAAACGTGTTTTCTTATAAGGATTTTAAGCAGTATACTGTATAGTCTTTATAACTGCTGGTAAATTCTAAATAAATTCAGAGTCAAATTCACTTTATGAATCCACAAGGAAAACTAACACTGAGTCACTATAGCCACAATATATTATGCAACATTTCTTTACCTTATATAAGACCAATTCTACATTATGCAAGTGAATATTCCCAAGACTGCAGGTTAGTCATTGAAAGAAAAATGCTATTCTTTACAAATGTGGTTTTATTTTTCTGTAGTGCAAATTGCTTGATTCAGAGTGTGATTAGACATTTCTCTAATCAGCTGATAGGGCTTCCTGTTGCACCAAGGAAGAAGACGAGGCTTTTCGGTGGAACAGAGAAGCAGCAGGTCCAAATCCGTGTTTCGTGGCAGGTGCTCCTACAAAAGCATCTAATTACCTCCATCGCAGTCTGTTCTTCTGCCTCTAGTGATTCTTGAGATTTTCCCAATGGCTTTGCTCATAGCATCCATCTGTATCATAAATTGAAGTAGTTAACACTTTGACTATGCATTCAAAGCTAAATAAACTTAAGCTCAAGTGACAGAGTGATGTATTGAATGTCAAAAAGGCTGATGAAGCGCTCTTTACAATTATGCTATTCCTGCACCAGCTTATGTACAGCATATTTAAAGGTCTCCGCTGCAAATGCATTCACCAATGTGATGCTCATGGATTGAATCTGATGCATTTTATATGGGGGAAAAATTACATTTCCATTTGCCTTACATCAGGAATCAATAAAGCATCTGACAGGACAACTGAATAGCTATCAGCCGCTGTGCGCTTTAAAAATAATTAATGGAGAAAACAGAAAGCCTTGTAAATGAATACCATCAGTAATCTTCCCTTTAAGTTGGATCACAGGAATGTAGACTTGTTGAATGACGCTTAAGCATGCCATCTTTTCTCCCTGCAACCAACTCTTTTTCAATTCATCTTGCACTAAAAGGCATGGACATTACAAGACTGCCACAGCAATCTCCCCAAATAATTTCCCATCCTACATTAGCAAAACAGCCATGAAGTAGAGGGACATCATCAATTTCTACAGGGCAATAATAACAAAGGGGGTAGGAACTCTCAGTCTTCTGCTGACACTTAGACTTCACACCGTGTTAAAGACACCTCACAAATCCCCACTGCTTTCCATTTCATTTCCTCAGCACTTAAAATCCTTTGATGCATACCAAGAAAGGTGAGACACAGGCACAGACCCGGGGCACAATGAAGGATTTTTTTATTCAGAGCTAAGTGATTACAGTAAATCACTCAAACCACTAGCTTGAAAATGTATATCATCAGAGCAAGTTTGAGGGGGCTTTGCCAGGAGTTTGAATGGTGACAAGAAACCAGAACTAAAAATGGATGACAAAAGTTGCTGTTTTATTAAAAAATGTCCTTTATAGTCAATATCAAACTCAAAGGGCTGCTAACATATAACTCTAATCATGTTCCCCAACTTTCAGTGGCGATCAAAATTAGAGAACAATGTATAAATACTTGATTTATTCTAACATATGTTATTCTTCATTGTTCAGAATTTTACAGAATATCAACTGTGGCTATACCACTGCTGTACTAGCAGGTTGTTTTTTTTTTTAAATAACCAAGGCACTTCAACACAAACATTTATTTTGTTCAAAAAAAAAAAAAAAAAAGAAGAAAGAAAGAAAGAAAAAGAACAGTGAGCAAATTTGTTTTTTCTTAGATTTTGTATACTTTATTAATACCAGAGGGAAATTTAGGGCATCAAGCTGGATGGATGAGGCAGCCACGGTGCGACGCCAATCCCTTCACCATTCACACACACATTCACACCTAGGGCCACTTTAGAGTCTCTAATTAACCTAACTCGCATGTTTTTGGCCTGTGGGAGGAAACCAGAGTACCCGGGGTAAACCCATGCTGACATGGGGAGAACATCCAAACTCCACACAGAAGGTTCACTGATCGTCAGCAAGTGGGATCAAACCCACAATGGTCAGGGATGGACTTGATCCTGTGATCTTCTTACTGTGCTGCTATAGTGCTAGCCACTGCGCCACCGAGCTTCCCCGGTGGCACAGCTCGGTGGGGCTGTTATGTATGTAAATAGAAGGTATTAGTAAGATGGCGGCCGGGGTGGACGGGGAATGAGCAGGGGTGGTTAACTGCCGGTTCCGGTGGTGATGCCACTCCAGGTATAAAGGATGTGGGGGGAAGAGGCTAGTCCTCTTTCATTGTGGGACACCTGGCCTGTCGGAGAGTGCCGAACGCCTGAGGGTGTTGTACATAGTATTTATAATAAAGCTCCGTAAACAATAGTCACTGTCTACTTGTTATTGCCTCAATTAGGATGCAACATTTGGCGATGAAGAAAAACGCGGTTGTGGAGAGGTCTGTTGCCAGTTTTCGGCCATTTTTGGAACCCCTAGGCGAGCCACCCGTGCCTTGGCGGTTTGCCGCATTCAAATTATTTAGTAGTATTGAACCTCGGTGAGTTTGAGAAGCTTCACGCGAGGGCTGTTTTGGTTCACAATTTAGGCATAGAGGAGCAAAGAATACTGGAAAACCTTGGAAGGGCCAATAGTTTCGATGAAGTGGTGGAGTTAATGGCATGCTACTTTCAAGCGCCGGAAAACGTCACTGTCCAGCACATTAAGTTTCGACAGCGCCTCCAGCAGTCGGGGGAACCGGTGAAGAAATTTCTGGCAGGCCTCCGGGAGCTGGCAAGAGAATGCAAGTTTGGACCCCTGGAAGATGAGATGATACAGGACCAGTTGGCAGAACACATTCGCCCAGTCCAGGCTTTTGACTCATCCAGGTGAGCTGATGTTGGCCACAGCTATCGAGCTCACTCAGCAATTCAAGGCAGCAGAGACTATCGCAAGGAGCCTGACTGAAGGGGCCACTCTGACCCAAGGCGAGTCTCGTGCAAAGGCACCGTTACTGGACCCTGAAGAGGAGGACAGCGGAGAGGACAAATATGCCTCCGTGGTTAAAGTTAGGTCCGCCCCAGGTACGCCGCGTTGTTATGGCTGTGGGTCCCCAAGTCACCGCTATAAGTCCAGGATATGTCCAGCGAAGGGCAAGCGTTGTGGGAAGTGTGGTTTGCTGAACCACTTTGCCAAGGCGTGCGCAAACTTTGAGCGTAGGGACCGGCAGAGTGAGGCAGGTCCCTCGCAGAACACTCCCACGATTCTCCACACCGTTTCCCTGGACACCACGGGACAGATCGAGTGTGGCATAATGCCGGATGGCATCGAGGTTCCCCTGTTGGTGGATACGGGAGCTGTTATCTCCGTTTTGAACCTGGCTGTGGCGGATGATAAAATAAGGCAGCGATGTGAAGGTTCTAAATAGGTTTATTATCATACCGCCGTCACGGAGTTCGCCCCATGAGCGAGCCCGGAGGCTCTCCAGCAAAGTGTGCAGATGAGCAGTCGTCAGAGTGAGAGAGAGGGTTACAGAATAATGCAGCTTATATACCCAACTACAGACAATACATGAAAGGCATTCACAGCAGTAGGTATGGGCATTTGCATTTGAGAGACACACATAACAATAAAGAGATTGCTGGCTGTAATTCGCCTCAGCTCCGGAACTGCAGGACAAAAGAGGTTACAAGGCACATCTACATATTGTTATCAGTGTATAGACACAGTAAGGGCAGGAAGTGTGAACACAATGCATGAATGGCACATTAACATCACAGTACTGAGCCGGAAAAAGCCAGAAGAAGCGGGGCTGCCTGTAGACATTAATACACACATTTCACTGTTCTGTTAATTGCTCTAGCCGAGCGCTGTGCCTGACCCAGTCTGTTGTGGGGGTTACGCCACACGCTCCCCCCCAGAGGGCTCGGCAGGCGGCCGAGGCCTCGATAGTCCGGTTTTGGCAGCGAGCAGGGAAAGCTCTGTGCAGGCGGAGGTGGAGGGGGGTGGGGGTAGTAAGTGCCGGCCAGGGACAGTGAAATCGTCTGAGCCGCGCAAAAATTGCTTGTGGGTCCGCGATGACGAGGGGCTGTCCCGTTGAACGTGCGGAGATCCACAAGAAGAAAAATTAGTCACTGGCTCCTCTCGCGATTAAGTCCTGCAAGGATTAATAGCGGCCGTGAAGAAAAAGGAAGCGGCGAGGATTAACAGCGGCCATGAAGAAAAACAGGGGCGACTGTAAGAAAAAAAACAAAAGCAAAGGGACTTGGCGTGTTGACTTTAGGTGCGGGCACAACCTTAAAGCCTTTGGGAACCGCAGACTGCTGAATTCCCTATGTGCGCCGTGGCTAAGACCATTAGCAAATCCTGTGAGCAAGCTGCGTGCGTGCCTCAGGTGAACGAGCAACCCTGAAGGGCCTGTGTGCAGCGGCGAAGGAGGATGGGGGTCTGTAGAGCCGTATGCGTCCCGTGCGTGGTGCGCCGTCCTCGTAACTTCCCGGTGCATGTGCCGGGGCTCTGTGCGTGGGTGGGCCAGCTGGAGAGAAGAACCAGGGTCAGGGAGCTTAATCATCCCTGTTCATTGTGTTGGAGCGGTGAAAGGGAGTAAACGATCTTTGTCCCTTGAGCTCGTGTAGATGCGTTGGAGCGGTGAGAGGGAGGAGACGATCTTTGTCACTCGCTCGGCCATGGTGCGTTCAGGTCCACGCACTGCATTCTCCGTCGGCCATGGAGGTCGCCGTCGTGGAGAGAGGACAAGGTGCGTGCGCTCTCGTATGGAGAGAAGCTGTGAGGGCGGCCGGTCCAGCGTGGATGTGCCGATCTAGGCGTGCAGATCCCACCATGAAGTTTGCTGCGGCTTTCCCGGTCGTTGGTGATGTCCGGAGAGTTCCCTGAAGCAGAAGGGAGCTGCTGCGTTCGCTTGTCATCGGAGCATCACCGCCGGGTGCTGCGTTCGCCGGCAGCGTGTTTTTTTCAGCGTCGGGTCACCAGTGTAGCTGTCCAGACCAGAAGGTTGCGTCGCACAAAGCGTGTGCTTCCTCGGGGTCACCAGTGCGGCGATGGTGAAATAATAAGTGGCGAAACTCGCCCCTGCGCTGTGAGCGCGCGCAGGAGTGAGCCCTGCGGCTCTAGTCAGCAAGCAGTTGAGGGAATGAGAGAGAGGGTTACAGAATAATGCAGCTTATATACCCAACTACAGACAATACATGAAAGGCATTCACAGCAGTAGGTATGGGCATTTGCATTTGAGAGACACACATAACAATAAGGAGATTGCTGGCCGTAATTCGCCTCAGCTCCGGAACTGCAGGACAAAAGAGGTTACAAGGCACATCTACATATTGTTATCAGTGTATAGACACAGTAAGGGCAGGAAGCATGAACACAATGCATGAATGGCACATTAACATCACAGTACTGAGCCGGAAAAAGCCAGAAGAAGCGGGGCTGCCTGTAGACATTAATACACACATTTCACTGTTCTGTTAATTGCTCTAGCCGAGCGCTGTGCCTGACCCAGTCTGTTGTGGGGGTTACGCCACTGGCAACCATGAACAGTCTGTTTCCACACCGACAGATCAGGAAGCAGGAGAGACAGTACTTTGGCTACGGATAGAACAAACTGGCCATTTTGGGATTTGTGGAAATGTAGGCACGGTACAAGTCTGTTGTGGTACCCAAGGCCCATGTTTATGTCACCACTGCAGGTGTTAACATCATGGGATGAAACCTTTTTTATAGCCTGGGGTTCTCTATAGCAAATGTGTCGGGTGAGGAGTGGTCGGGGTGCAGACTTTGGGGCCAACCAGCTCCAGTGGTGGATGGCAAGGAGGTATGAGACTCAGACTGGCTGGATCCTACAAGTGGAGAGCATGTTTGGAGCCATGCGACACTGCCCCGGGACGGACCCGATGCCAGTAACCACGTTGCCCTGGATGAGGGAGCTGGATGGCATGCCAGGACCCCCGGGGTGGCTCATAAGGACAAGGTGCCCGCGCTGGAGACTGAGGGGGGCGAGACCTGAGAGTGCGGTTTTGAAGCGGTCACGACGACAGCCTGCCAAGAGAACGGCGAACCGGACCCGCAAGTCGACCGGATCGATGATGGAGGCCAGTCGGAACCAGAGTGATCCCGATAAGAAGAAAAGGGCTTCCCTGCGGGTTGGAGATGAGGTTCGACCCAGGGTCGAGGCCCGGATGAGAGGTGATCACGGGTCACACAAGCGGCATGATGACTGGAGGTGGTTCCAGGTGGAGGCTGCCCAGATCGATGGGTATCTACGCCTGTCTGACAAAACCTGGAGGCATCCGAACGAGCTGCGTCTGGTGGTGGAGAAGAGGAGACGACGCAGCGAGAGCCCGGAGGTCAAGGGAAGGAGGTGTCTAGAAAGAGATCCATCCAAGGACTGAGGGTGTTTTACTGTGTGTTTTGATTTTAACCCAGGTCCTGTTGTACAAAGTTGAACACTACTGCATTGGTACCCCGGATATTGCTGGTTTGGAAAAAAGAAAAAAGAAAAAGAAGGAAGACGAGATTTTAAGAGTTTATAGAAGTTGGATAAACCAGTCTTGACATCCAATCTAGCAGCACTGAAACAGTCAAACGGCAGTGCCTAAATACACCCAGGTAAATGTGCTGCAGGTGTGAATCACTGAATGAGCAGGAGCCTAATTAAACAACTGCCCACAGCTGAGCTGAGAGGGTAGGCTGTGAGCAGTGGAAGGGAGTGTCTGGGGAAGGGGAGGCACAAGTGAAAACAGTTCCAAAGTTTATACAGAAAAACTAACAAAATTAAACTAATCAGACATACAATACTCAAAATAAAGTGAGGGTCTGAGTTCAGTGAAAACCTGAGCTCAGACACATGACAATAAATGTTTGTGATGAAGTGCCTTGGTTCTTTAAAAAAAACAAAACAACATGCTAGTTACAGCAGTGGTATAGCCACAGCTGATATTCTGTAAAATTCTGAACAATGGAGAATAACATGTTAGAATAAATCAAGTATTAATACATTGTTCTCCAATTTTGATCTCCACTGTAGTTAACAAGAAAATTTACATTAACAATGGAGAACAGCCATTAGTAAGATATTCTTCACTGATTTCCTTTAACTTGGCCCAGTAACAACAACAAGACAACAGCCCTGTTTCAGGAACTAAGAACCAATTTTAGGAGACAGGAATTTGATAAGGGCTGGCCCTGTATCAGGCCCTCCGCCCCTTTCGTGTCTCCATGTCTTTGGAGGATTTGTTCGTTATGTAATCGTCTAATAGTTTCAACCAAGGCACAGCACAGCAGGGTAAAATAGTTTAAAATATGCTGAAATCACACAGAAATGCTTATGCAGAGTGCAGTATATGGGACCAACACTGTCAGAGTTTGTTTTTGTGATTTTCTGTGTTTTGTTTTATTAGTATCTTGGTTCTGTCTTGTGATTATCCATGCTTTATTCTCATTCTTGATGGTTATCCTTGTTGTCATGATGTATTATTATTCCTGTCATTATCCATAGTTTTGGTTTGGGGCTTTTATGTTGGCAGTGTTTTTAGTTATTTCCGTCTTAGCGTAGTCTGGTTTTTGCTCTGTTAATTTCTTGATTATTCACGGCTGTTGGTATTTGGTTAACTAAGTCCTGCTTTATTTAAGGAATGCCGCCCCTTTCCTGGGCATGGTGTCCTGGTCATTTTGGCGTGAACCCACATGCTTCTGCCTCGTCTGTTTGCCAAACTTGTTATCCTAGCCTTAGTGCATTCTGTCTTGCCTTGCTGTGTGTGGTTTGTCTACTGTGCTTAGCTTTAGTTTTTGTTTTGCTTCAGCCCACAAGTTGTGTTATTTTCTGTTCATTAATAAAATGCCAATCTCTTGCTATGTATTTGAGTGCCCACCCAGCTTGGGCACCCCCCGTGACAATAGGACATCGCCATTTAAGGACTCAGCAGGTGAGTTCGGCAGGAGGAAAAAGTGGAGTCGGAACAAGCTGGAGGTAGTAGCCGTGGTGGAGGACCTCACGGCTGCTGCTCGGAGCTGCTCGTCCCCGGAGGACACTTGGGATTGCTGGGGGGGTCAGTTGCAAACTTGATGATAGCTAGATTTAGTTTGCACTCCCACCCCAAGATAAAGAGACTGGCACTTCCTCCGCTACCACCGCTGCAATCTGCCTCCTCCTCGCCAGAGACAGCTTTCTGGCCGCCATTCTCTCTCAGGCAGAGTGGAGAGAGTTTCTCGACAGCAAGCTGACGTTCGGGGGCCCTGGGTGGAAGGATTATTCGAGGAGGTGCCACTCCTCTCGACGCTCCGCACCAACACCTGCAGCTCCCAACCAGACAATCTCCGGAGCCACCCAAAAGGAGTCATCTGGATCTTCAGTGGCAGCAGAGCGGGAACTCAGGCAAGAATAAGCTGCTCCAGAAGCTCCACCAGCAGCAGCTGCCTCCACGTCTGGGTTCCAAGCAGCTGTAGCCTCCAGGTCTGGTAATCTGTTATCTGCAGCTGTTTCCATGCCTGAAGCTCCACTTGCAGCAGCTGTCTCGATGAGTGGGTTCCAAGCAGCTGTAGACTCTAAACTTGGTTCTCTTCCAGCTGCCGCTTCTGCGTCTGGGGTCCATGGGGGTTGCCCAGTGCTGGCTCCACATCGCTCCCGAGTTCCAGTGCCGGTCCCACTTCACCCCCTAGCTCAAGTTCCTGTCATCACGCCTGCTGCTGTACCGGACGTCATGTTAGTCATCCAGGTTGCAGCTTATCCCAAAACCTTTGCTCCAGCAGAGGGGACGCCAAAGTCCTCGTCAGCAGTGGAGCAAGAGCTAAGGCAAGTCCTCTCCTCTATTAGATCAGATATAATGGGGCTTCACCTTGCTCTTGTAGGGGTGACCCAGTTGTCGCTGCCATCTGCTTCTGAGCTCTCTCCGCCGGGCTTCACCGCTGCTGTTGGTGGTCGCCTGGTGTTTGTCTCTTCCTCCCCGTCTGAAGTGGATGTGTCGGGAACGGATCCCCAAGCATCTCCAGCCTTCACCATCTGGGTTTGCTGCTGGCCGACCTTCTCCGCCATGTGTTCTTGAGGCTGGTGCACCCCCGTTGTGTGTTCCTGAGGCTGGTGCGCCCCCATTGGGTGTTCCTGAGGCCAGTGCACCTCTGTCGTGTGTTCCCGAGGCCGGTGTGCCTCTGTCGTGTGTTCTTGAGACTGGTGCACCCCCGTCGTGTGTTCTTGAGACTGGTGCACCCCCGTCGTGTGTTCCTGAGGCCGGTGCGCCTCTGTCGTGTGTTCCTGAGGCTGGTGCACCTCTGAGGTGTGTGTTCCTGAGGCCGGTGCACCTCCGTCGCCTGTTCCTGAGGCCGGTGCACTTCCGTCGCCTGTTCCTGAGGCCGGTGCACTTCAGTCACCTGTTCCTGAGGCCGGTGCACCTCAGTCACCTGTTCCTGAGGCCGGTGCACTTCAGTCACCTGTTCCTGAGGCCAGTGCACCTCAGTCACCTGTTCCTGAGGCCAGTGCACCTCAGTCACCTGTTCCTGAGGCCAGTGCACCTCCATCGCTTGATCCTGGGGCTGGGACGCCTCAGTCATATGCCAGAGGTCGCCGCACCTCTGTCGTCAGCTCCAGAGGTCGGCGCACCTCTGTCGTCAGCTCCAGAGGTCGCTGCACCTCTGTCGTCTGCTCCAGAGGTCGCCGCACCTCTGTCGTCTGCTCCAGAGGTCGCCGCACCTCTCTCTTCGGTCGTTGAGATCTTCGCTCCACTATTGCTAGCTCCAGAGCTAAAAGACCCCTTGTTACTGTTCCCTGAGCTCAATGCCTTTGCGGTGTTTTGCCCTCCGATCTGGTGGCCCAGGGACTCTAGTAGGCCACCCAACCCACCTTGTTCTCTGATTTGGGGGCATGTGAACTTGGGTAGACCCCCTGAACCATTTTATTCCATGATCTGGTGGCCTAAGGACTCTGGGAGGCCGCCAGACCCACCCTGTTCTCCGGGTTGGGAGCCCATGGACTTCAGTAGACCCCCTGACCCGCCTTGGTCTCTGGTCCAGTGGCCAAGAGACTCTGGAAGGCTACCCAATCCACATTGTGCTGTGTGGATCTCTGACTCCGTTTGGCTCCCACAAACTTATTTTTGTGTTGGACTCCATGGGGGGTAGAGATTGTTTCAGCCCGCCTGGCCTTATGCCCTCACCACCCACCCTGGGCAGGTGATTATTTTGTAAAGAGTCAAAGATTTTATTTTATATATGTACATGAGTATAGGACATACAGGAGAATTGAGATGCCGTTTCTTTCTCTTCATTGGTGTGCACATTATGAAAAAGGAATAAGGCTGGAAAAACAACAACAGCAGTCTGTGCACAGTAATGCTACCCATAGTGCAAATAACTACAAAAGATAAAACCCACACATCCCATAGCACAAATAAAGATAAACGATAAAACCCAGCAATCCTATATACAGAAAAAGGTAGAGCAGTAATACTCATAGTTGCAAATTCAATGCGGTAGTGTAGGTGCAGACAGTGACAGATTGGACTGCACATGATCAATATTGCAATAACAGACAACAGCAGGTATGGCATTTGTGCAAATGGTTGTAGTAAGGTGCAGAGACATACAGCAGCAGATGTAATACTGTTGGTGCGCTAGTCTTTCTGTGCAAACAGCTGAGGTAGATATTGTGCAGGTGAGTGTGTTATGGTCCAGGGATGGGGGGAGGAAGTGAACAGGAGGAAGTGTTTTTGTTGTTGTTGTTGCTGTTGCTGCTTTTGGGTCATCTGGTATCCGACCCTTAATAAGAGGGGTGCTGTCAGGACGTGGGCCCTTCCCTTGAGTTTGTTTTTGTGATTCTCTATGTTTTGTTTTATTAGTATCTTGGTTCTGTCTTGTGATTATCCATGCTTTATTCTTAGTTCTTGATGGTTATCCTTGTTGTCATGATGTATTATTATTCCTGTCATTATCTGTAGTTTTGGTTTGGAGCCTTTATGTTGACAGTGTTTTCAGTTATTTCCGTCTTAGCATTGTCTGGTTTTTGCTCTGTTAATTTCCTGATTATTCACGGCTGTTGGTATTTGGTTAATTAAGTCCCGCTCTATGTAAGGAACACCACCCCTTTCCTGGGTGCGGCGTCATGATCATTTTGGTGTGAACCCACAAGCTTCTGCCTTGTCTGTTTGCCAAGCTTGTTATCCTAGCCTTAGTGCTTTCTGTCTTGCCTTGCAGTGTGTGTTTTTTTCTACCATGCTTAGCCTTAGGTTTTGTTTTGCTTCAGCCCACGAGCTGTTATTTTCTGTTTATTAATAAAATGCCAACCTCTCACTATGCATTTGAGTCCTGCTCTCTGCCCAGCTTGGGCACTCCCTGTGACAAACATGGCACTATTGTTGTGTTTAATAAATGCGGAGAGGAATGGATCAGTTATACAGCCTTAATGCATGAGCAGCACCAGCAACATCTCCATCCCTGCAGGGCTGACCGTGTGTGTCCACACACACACACTATGTTCCTGGTACCCCAATGCCTACAATCGATCTGATCATTCCTCTCCACAACAATGGCAACATTAACGTATAAATTTTTAGGCGTTATATGGCATAGCTGAGCAAACACACTGGGAGAAGCACCAGTCGAAGCTGCATCCTGTTGGTCAGATAAGTGAGTTCACATCCCAGGGAATGACAGCGGTAGCGGCCACTAGTATGTGCTGTGCCACTCCGCTGTAAATGCTCATTTCCTCCTGAAGCTTACACTGCATGGCCGCATATGCCAAATAATCGTTTAGACCCTCCGCAATCATGGCAGCATTATATTATAATTTTTTATGCATTAAATCTTTATTATTATGTTTTTCTATTCAAATTTGGCAATTCTCATTTCCTTCTGTTTTGCTCACAAAGTGCTCTAGTAGTGATGCAGAGTTTTATCCAGTCAGCATCAAGTCAATCCTAAACCCCACTCAGCAGTTTTCAGGGTCGCTCTTAAGTACAGTGGGGCAAAAAAGTATTTAGTCAGCCACCAATTGTGCAAGCTCTCCCACTTAAAAGATGAGAGAGGTCTCCAATTTTTATCATAGGTATACCTCAACTATGAGAGACAAAATGAGAAAAAAAAAATCCAGAAAATCACATTGAAGGATTTTTAATGAATTAATTGGTAAATTCCTCAGTAAAATAAGTATTTGGTCACCTACAAACAAGCAAGATTTCTGGCTCTCACAGACCTGTAACAACTTCTTTAAGAGGCTCCTCTGTCCTCCACTCGTTACCTGTATTAATGGCACCTGTTTGAACTCGTTATCAGTATAAAAGACACCTGTCCACAACCTCAAACAGTCAGACTCCAAACTCCACTATGGCCAAGACCAAAGAGCTGTCAAAGGACACCAGAAACAAAATTGTAGACCTGCACCAGGCTGGGAAGACTGAATCTGCAATAGGTAAGCAGCTTGGTGTGAAGAAATCAACTGTGGGAGCAATTATTAGAAAAAGGAAGACATACAAGACCACTGATAATCTCCCTCGATCTGGGGCTCTGCGCAAGATCTCACCCCATGGGGTCAAAATTATCACGAGAATGGTGAACAAAAATCCCAGAACCACATGGGGGGACCTAGTGAATGACCTGCAGAGAGCTGGGACCAAAGTAACAAAGGCTACATCAGAAACACACTACACCGCCAGGGACTCAAATCCTGCAGTGCCAGACGTGTCCCCCTGCTTAAGCCAGTACATGTCCAGGCCCGTCTGAAGTTTGCTAGAGAGCATTTGGATGATCCAGAAGAGGACTGGGAGAATGTCATATGGTCAGATGAAACCAAAATAGAACTTTTTAGTAAAAACTCAGCTTGTCATGTTTGGAGGAGAAAGAACACCATACCTACTGTGAAGCATGGGAGTGGAAACATCATACTTTGGGGCTGTTTTTCTGCAAAGGGACCAGGACGACTGATCCGTGTAAAGGAAAGAATGAATGGGGCCATGTATCGTGAGATTTGGAGTGAAAACCTCCTTCCACCAGCAAGGGCATTGAAGATGAAACGTGGCTGGGTCTTTCAGCATGACAATGATCCCAAACACACTGCCCGGGCAACGAAGGAGTGGCTTCGTAAGAAGCATTTCAAGGTCCTGGAGTGGCCTAGCCAGTCTCCAGATCTCAACCCCATAGAAAATCTTTGGAGGGAGTTGAAAGTCCGTGTTGCCCAGCGACAGCCCCAAAACATCACTGCTCTAGAGGAGATCTGCATGAAGGAATGGGCCAAAATACCAGCAACAGTGTGTGAAAACCTTGTGAAAACTTACAGAAAACGTTTGACCTCTGTCATTGCCAACAAAGGGTATATAACAAAGTATTGAGATGAACTTTTGTTATTGACCAAATACTTATTTTACTGAGGATTTTACCAATTAATTCATTAAAAATCCTTCAATGTGATTTTCTGGATTTTTTTTTTTTTTCTCCTTATTTTGTCTCTCATAGTTGAGGTATACCTATGATGAAAATTGGAGACCTCTCTCATCTTTTAAGTGGGAGAACTTGCACAATTGGTGGCTGACTAAATACTTTTTTACCCCACTGTACCTACCCATAACCAGGGTCTTGGGAGCATCATCAACTATACAGATGGGACCAAAACAGATGTACAGACAAGAGCAGGAAAGGCCCCTGCAGCCTTTGTCATGCTGAGGAAGATTGGGAAGGCCCAAAACATATCAGTTAATAACAAGTTAAGCATTTTCAATACTAAGGTCAAACCAGTGCTACTATATGGGGCAGAGACTTGGAAGCTGATGACGAGTCTGCTGACCAGTTGACAAACCTATATCAATAGGTGTCTACGTAGAATGCTTGGAATATCGTGGCCTAAAAAGATCTTGAATGAAGAGCTATGGAACAGAACTAATGAGGCCCCCATATGGTCGCAGATCAAATACGGAAGATGGTGATGGGTTGGTCACACCATGAGAAAGCCTAGAAACAATATCACAAGGCAAGCACTTCACTGAAACACCCAGGAAAAAAGAAAGAGAGGATGCCCCCACAACACATGGAGGAGAGATACCACAGCTGAAATGGAGTCAGTGGGATATAACTGAAAACAATTGGAAACCACAGCAATGAACAAGACAAGATGGAAGCATTTTCTCAGTGGCCTATGCTCGAAACTTGAGCCAAAGGCATAAGTAAGAAAATAAGTCTGAAGTACCTACTCCTGAGCAGGGCCTTATTTTGGCCGCTACAAGTTCCCAAAAACTTCCCCTTTCGGGGAGGTTCCTGTAGTGGAGACACACACCATGGGGAAAGTTCCTGTAAAATTGGTTCATGTAGTGGAAATGGGACTAAATACTCTGTAAAGCAGGAACTAAATCAAAGCTCTTGCAATTTGGTAATGTTTCTGGGACGTTATTCTGATGGTTTCCTTTCTTTTCAGTGCTCATCAGGACAAAAGAAAGGCCCGTCGAAATCTGCTTAAAATGTTTGTTACCTCCAGCTCTAGCTCTAAATCCATACAGAACAGGAGAATTAACGAGAAGAAAAATCCTAGTAGCAGCCAGCTTCCAAACACCAGGCAGTTAAAATCACTCAAATCCTTGAGTTATATTTTACTGCTTTCTTTGAAATGCTAGAATTCGCCAACCAATTTTGTTAGGATTCTCTGAGCACCATTTATCTGTCTGATAATGTTCCAGACTAAAGCTTGAGAACAAAAGCCACTTAAGAAACACGAAAGAACATAAAAACCTGAACTCATCCTGGTTCAAGCCTAGGACTCCAACTGAGGCAACAGTTCAAACCAATAAGCTAGTGTATTGCACTCATTAGTTTTTCAGGTTTTTGATTGTACATCGATAGACATATTTAACTCAGAACTGGCAATTCTTTATTGACTTCATTAAAATGATGGGCTCACCAGTTTATGACATACTGTGGGAAAAATAAGTATTGAATACATCAACATTTCTCTCATTAAACATTTTTCTGATGGAGCTATTGGCCTCAGATTTTCACCAGATATCAGTAACAACCCAAGTAATCCATACATACAAAGAAATCAAGGCAACTGTGTTCACAAAAGAAGTTATATTTAATAAAGTGGAATGACTCAGGAAATAAGTATTGAACACACAAAGAAAAATAGGTGCAAAAAGACATAGAAAGCCAAGAAACCAGCTGAAATCCATTAGAATTTAGGAAGCCATCCCATCCCCCATCAGTGCAAATTAATTTCAGCTGGTTAAGTCCTGACTGATAGCCTTTAAAAAGGTCTGTGAATATCAGGTTGTCACAACACAAAGAACTCATGATGGATAGAAGCAAAGAGCTCTCTCTAGACCTTTGCAACCTTACTGTTGCAAAACATAATGATGGCATTGGTTACAGGTGCATTTCTAAACTACTAAATGTTCCAATGAGCACTGTTGGAGCCATAATTCAGAAGTGGGAAGAACATCATTTTACTATAAACCGGCCACAACCGGGAGCTCCTCACAAGATTTTTGACAGAGGAGTCAAAAAAATTATCAGAAGAGTTATCCAAAAGCCAAAGACCACTCGCAGAGAGGTCTAGAAAGTCCTGGAGTTAGCAGGTACTACTGCAATAAGTAATGCACTCAACCGACATGGGCTCCATGCCCGCTCACCTCGCAGGACTCCATTGCCGAAGAAAACGCATGTTGAAGCTCGTTTAAAGTTTGCTGCACAACATTTGGGCAAGCCAGTAAAATACTCAAGGAATACAGTCTGGTCAGATTTCCAAAAAGAAAAAATGGCACTGCACATCCCATCATGGTGTGGGGGTGTTTTTCAGCACATGGTACAGGCAGACTTCATATAATTGAAGGAAAGCTGAATGGACAAATGTACAGAAATATCCTTGTTAAGAATCTGTTGCCATCTGCCAAGATGCTGAAGATTAAACAAGGGTGTATTTCAGCAAGACAATGATCCCAAACACCCAGCCAAGGAAACTCTCAATTGCCTCCAGAGGAGGAAAATAAAGCTGCTAGAATGGCCTAGTCAGTCACCTGACCTGAATCCAATTGAAAATCTATGGAACAAGCAGATTAGAGTTCATAGAAGACACCCACAGAACCTTCAATATCTGAAGACAGTTTGTGTGGAAGAATGGGCTAAAATCACTCCTGAGCAATGCCTGCACCTAGTTTCTCCACACAGGAGGCATCTGGAAGCTGCTATTACCAACAAAGGCTTTTCTACTAAATATTAAACTAATTTCACAAAACATGTTCAATACTTTTTCACTGTGTCATTCCACTTTATTAAATCCAACTTGTTTTGTGAACACAGCTGCCTTGATTTCGTTGTATGTATGGATTACTTGGGTTGTTACTGATATCTGGTGAAAATCTCAGATCAATCGCTCCACCAGAAATATGTTTAATGAGAAAAATGCTGGCATGCTTAATGCTTATTTTCCCCACTGTAGAGGTTATACTTTCATCCCCATATTTCTGTCTAAGTGAGTCCAAGTCACCAGAGTGGTGGCCTAGTGGTAGAGCATCTGCCCCACAACCGGGAAGTCGAGGTGAAGCTGGGACCACAGAAGGACACATTAGATTTTGGAACAGATCTGAGTCACGGGGCGGATTCAGGATTTTTATATACCTTTGAAAGATGGGCTTTTTTTCTTTATATTTTCATTAATATGGGAGGTGAATATCTATGAGTGTGTAAAATATGGTGTGGATCCAGGTATCAATCAGAATTTGGTATGGATCCAGACATTGTGCAAGTGTTGGAAATTGGTTGGAGCATTTAGTATCTGACAGAGGTCTGTGGTCTCTGAGCACTTTACGGTAACTTATAGTATACAATGGATACTGTGACTCATCCAATTCAAACAATGCTAAGATAATTCACAAATATGTGGTATTCTTCATCTGAAATCACACTATATGCTCACTGCATAACCCTTGCAGGGTGACATCTCCAAAAAAGACAAAAAATAAACTCTACCCCAGAAGCTTCCTTAGCACAGCTTGTGTATTCCAAACTTCAGTCATTTAGATTAGTAGCTCTGGCCGGAGGTTTTGACTCCAGCCCAAAACCAAGGCCAGCATCAACCTAAATCAATAGCGTACCTGACAGTATTAGTATATATCATATTCAAGCGGTAGATAGTATTGGGTCCCAGACAGAGTGCAGGACCACACATCAAATAAATTGAAGGCCATTTATCCCAGATGCACAAACTGTATCTCCAGGTGTATCCCCACAAAGAAGAAAGACCAAAATTTCAATTTACAGAGTGAGTGTAGTAAGTAAGTCTAGCAAAGATCTGCACTGATTTTGTCATACTGGAGATAAGCTGCATTGTTTTACAGCACACTAGAATGAACTGGACCCTGCAATAAAACATGAGGGGAAATGATCTGGGGCGACACTGCTCAACCGAGAGAGGCTATAACGATTTATTAGTGATTAACCTCTTATTGTGTGTTACATAAGATCACATAGAACAAGAAGTCAAGCAAGCACTATTCTCCTGTCTGAACAAGTCCATGGTGTCATGGACAAATAAATAAAAACCTATCGAACGAATCCGTTACCGTCCGGGCATCAAAAAAACTCAGCAAAAATGAAGTCTGAAAGCTTTTCTCCCGCTCCTCTATAAACTGAAAACTGCAACATGTGTCAGCTGCAAAGAAACCCTCCGGTCACTGATGACTGTGATTCCACTGCTGAAGAGTGAATAGAAATGAAAGAACTGATAGAAGTGCAGCACAGACATTTCACAAGTGGAGACCATCTTCTAGTTATGAATGTGGTGATGATGCTGCCTGCCTGACAGATTTTTCAAACTCACTGGTGATCACTAAAAGGAAACACACACACACACACTCACTCACAAGTCACATACCATCCCAACTGATTGATAAACACTTACAGGATTGCCATTGGATTCCAGTAAATAATCAGTTTGCACACATCAATTAGGAGATTGGGCTTGGTGTAAAGCAATAATTGACCAAAATGTGATCATGTGGGACACATATGTATCACTTTAAGCTTCACATCTCAGAGTAGAACAAAGAACTGGGTCTCCTTGGAGATAACAGGAGGATGTGAAAATCTAGTCTTTGGTATGCGAGAGACGGCCTTGGGGGATTTCCTGGTCTGCCAGAGACTATGAGGAGGATGTTATAGGATTTAAGAGAAGATGCATTGTTACTTGTGATTAAATGCAATGTGACTGTGAGCTTTGAAGGTCCTGGATATATGAAGGACGAATGTCTGTGTTTTTCCTTTTTCTGCTTGCTGATGTTGGAAGATGTGAATAAACCTGACTCGGGAGATAAACTCTGCCTCGTCATTTTCACATTTCCACACTGGTGACCCTAAGACGTATCATGGATGGAAGAAATTCCCCCGGGCTAGACTCATCGGGAGCCCCCAGCCCAGCGTATGCCGCTACGGTCCAGCTACCGGACTTTTGGCAGGACAACCTGCGCTCCTGGTTCCACTTGGTCGAAGCACAGTTCGCCCTCCGGGGGATAACGGTAGATGACACGAAGTTCTATCATGTGGTTGCAAAGCTCAACAACCACACAGCTCGGCATGTGGAGAGCCTATTGGAGCAGCCACCGGCCAACGACAAATACGGCGGGTTGAAGGCTGCGCTCATCCAGCGCTTCACTCTCTCAGCTGAGGAGAGAGCAGAGAGGCTCCTGGCTCTGAACGACTTGGGAGATGGCACGTCCATTGACCTGATGGAGAACATTTCTCCGGTTTCCTCCCGCACACCAAAAACATGTAGGTTTAGGGCGCTCGCACACGCAGCGACCAGCAGCCGGTGGCTTGTCACCAGACTGCAAACCAAGTCTACCTACGGGTACAAATAAGTAACAAAAAAAAAAAAACATGCTGAGGTTGAGGGGCTCAGACGACGACGACTTCATCTTCACCCACATTTTCCTCAGGACCCTACCGTCGGCCACGAGAGCGACCCTGGCCAGTTCGCCGTTGTTGGCCCAGCGGGACTTCCGCGCGCTGGCCCAGGAGGCGCACCGGATTCTCAACGCCAGCAAACAGCGCACGGCCACCGCAGCAGTGACGGAGTTCGGCGCGACGGCCGGAGATGGCGGGGGGCCAGAGACGGCGGTAGCAAAACCACCAAAGACGGCGGCGGCAGAGGCCAAGGATCGCGGAGGAGACACCCTCTGTCTCTACCATCGCCGCTTTGCAGAGAAGGCACGCAAATGTATACCACCGTGCCAGTTCAAGCGCTCGGGAAACACCAAGACCGGGGGTCGGTAGCAGCTGCGGCCCTCGGGGAGGAGAACAAGCTGCTCTACTTGAAGGATGCGCGCTCGGGGAGGCATTTCCTCGTGGACACAGGCTCCCAGTTGAGTTTCATCACACCTTCCTCCGCTGACCGGCTGGCGGTTTCCAGAGGTCCCGGGGTGTCAGCAGCGAACGGCTCGGAGATTAAGACCTTTGGTGAGAGGACTCTGCTTCTGTCCCTACACGGCCGTACATTTGAGTGGACTTTTGTCATACCTGCAGTGAATTTCAATATGTTGGGGACTGATGTTCTGTGCTCACATGGTTTGTTGGTTGATCTTGCTAACAGGCGCCTGGTTAATGCACTCTCTTTTTATTCTATTCCCTGTACAGCCCGAGTGGCCCCGCCAACAGCACAAGCCAACGTCACAGCTGCAAGCGATAAGTTCCACACACTGCTCACTCAGTTTCCAGCACTCACGGTCCCCACATTTTCAACGGCCGTCGCCAAACATGGGATGGAACATTTTATTACTACCACCGGACCGCCCGTTTTTGCAAAAGCTCGGCGCTTGGATTCAGCTAAACTGACCATAGCGCGCGAGGAGTTTGCCAACCTGGAAAGGTTGGGCATCATCAGGCGTTCGAACAACCCATGGGCTTCCCCGCTTCACATGGTCCCAAAAGCTGAAAGCTCGTGGCGACCTTGCGGAGATTTCCGCAGGTTGAACAACGCCACAGTGCACGACCGCTACCCAATCCCGCATATCCAAGATTTTTCCGTTCATTTGGCGGGACCGTGCATTTTTTCTAAGATAGAGTTGGTCCGCGGTTACCACCAAGTCCCAGTGCGCGCCGAGGACATACCCAAAACAGCGGTAATAACTCAGTTTGGTCTATTAGAGTTTTTGCGCATGCCATTTGGGCTTAAAGGCACTGCGCAGACGTTCCAACGCATGATGGACGCGGTGTTGCGCGATCTCCCCTTCGTATTCGTCTACCTGGACGACATCTTAGTAGCCAGCGCGTCCGAAGACGAACACGAAAACCACCTCACGGCAGTTTTCCGGAGGTTGGGAGAGCACGGTTTAATAATCAACCCAGCAAAGTGTCAGTTCGGGGTGATGCAGATTGATTTTTTGGGGCATCGCGTCTCTCCAGAAGGAGCGGTTCCGCTGCCTGACAAAGTGCGCGCGGTAGCAAATTTTCCCCAGCCACAAACGGTCAAGGCGTTACAGGAGTTTTTGGGAATGGTGAATTTTTATAACCGTTTCCTCCCCCGTGCAGCGCAGCTCATGCAACCATTGTATGCCGCACTAAAAAAACAAAAACCCACAAATAAGATCGAATGGTCTCCGGAGCGAGAATTCTCGGAGGTCAAAACAGCCCTGGCAAACGCTGCGTTGTTAACACATCCAGACCCAACGGCCCGCATAGCGCTCACTACTGACGTGTCAGATGTGGCCATAGGGGCGGTCGTGGAGCAGCATGTAGCCGGGGCTTGGCAGCCGCTCGCCTTTTTCAGCAGGATTTTGCGCGATAGTGAACGAAAATACAGCACATTCGACAGGGAGTTGTTAGCTCTCCATTTGGCCATTCGCCACTTCCAGTTCTGGCTGGAGGGACGCCGTTTCACCGCGTTCGTTGACCACAAGCCGCTGACATTCGCGATGGCCAAGGTTTCAGAACCGTGGTCAGGCCGGCAGCAAAGACAGCTGGCCGCCATCTCAGAGTTTACTACCGATATTCAGCACGTGGCGGGTAAACTGAATGTAGTGGTAGACTGTCTCTCGCGCGCCGTGGCAGCCCCAGTCCGCGTAGGGATAGATTATGCAGCCATGGCCGCGGATCAGGTTAGCGACGCGGACGTGCGTGCGCTCCAGTCTGGACCAACAGGGTTAAGGCTGGAGAACAGGGTGCTGCGAGACGGTATGCCCCCCCTAATCTGCGATGTCTCCACTGGGCGACCGCGTCCTGTGGTACCGGCCGCATGGCGCCGCCGCGTTTTTGACTCGATTCATTCTCTGGCACACCCGGGAGTGTGTGCGTCGGTTAAAATGGTAGGAGAGAAATTTGTATGGCCGAGCCTGCGCAAACAAGTTAAGGAGTGGGCAGCAGCCTGCATGGCTTGTCAACGAGCCAAGGTACACAGACACACGAGAGCTCCCTTGGAGCCGTTTCACATCCCGGCCAAGAGGTTCAATCATGTTCACGTGGACCTCGTAGGCCCCCTCCCGCCATCACAGGGGTGCACACACCTTCTGACAATGGTGGACCGCACCATGCGCTGGCCGGAAGTGGTCCCAGTGGCGTCAACCACAGCCGAGGAGGTGGCACGCGCGTTTTTAACAGCATGGGTAGCGTGCTTTGGAGTCCCGTCGGACATTACGTCCGACAGAGGTCCTCAATTTGTTTCCGAACTTTGGTCAGCAATGGCCCACAGCCTGGGGGTAACGATACACCACACAACCGCGTACAATCCGCAGGCTAATGGGTTTTGCGAACGTTTTCATAGGTCATTGAAAGCGGCTCTCAGAGCGTCATTGACGGATGCAAATTGGGTAGACAGGCTACCGTGGGTTTTATTGGGGTTGCGTTCTGCACCTAAAGAGGACTTAGAAGCCTCCCCGGCTGAGCTAGTTTTTGCGCAGCCTCTTCGGCTGCGCGGGGAGTTTCTCCCAGATAATCCTGCGCCAGATAGCTCCCCGTCTCAGCAGTTGCAGCGTGGCACGGAATCGGGCACGCTGCCTGGCCCCGTTCACCACAGTTTTCCACGCGTTTTTGTGCCTAAGGCTTTGAAAAATGCGGAGTTTGTTTTTGTCAGACACGATGCCCATCGCCCACCGCTGCGACCACCTTATGATGGACCATTTAGAGTGCTGGAAACAGGGAACAAGCATTTTTTGCTAGATTTGGGGGGCAGGAAGGAAAAGATTGGCATCAACAGGCTCAAACCCGCCTTTGTGGTGGCGGACGAGGATGTGCTGTTGGCCAGGGCTCCTCGGCACGGCAGACCCCCCCGGGGACATTCCCCAGAACACCCACAGGGAGTGACAAACAGTTCTCACCCCCAGACAGCAGCTCCCCAGCAGGATGGCGCCGCAGAAGTGGCGAAGCCCGCTTACAGCAGATACGGGAGGAGACTGAGGCCCAAGCAGCACGTGGGTTAATGTGTAATGATTTTATCATGACATGCAGACTGTTATTCTGTTGTTCCATCTTAGATGTTTGGGGGGGGTCATGTGGGACACATATGTATCACTTTAAGCTTCACATCTCAGAGTAGAACAAAGAACTGGGTCTCCTTGGAGATAACAGGAGGATGTGAAAATCTAGTCTTTGGTATGCAAGAGACGGCCTTGGGGGATTTCCTGGTCTGCCAGAGACTATGAGGAGGATGTTATAGGATTTAAGAGAAGATGCATTGTTACTTGTGATTAAATGCAATGTGACTGTGAGCTTTGAAGGTCCTGGTCAGGACAATACAATCAAATGATTGTATTGTTCATCTCTAAATGAAAGTCAGTTCACCAACAGCTAAATATTCTACTACCTATTATGAAAACAGACCCAACATCTTTGGAGTTAAGACTGTTGGCAAAATGTTAAATCAGGTCATCAATGACGGAGTAGCTCATTCCTGAGCTAAATCACCCTGAGAGTGCTCAGATCTCCTTGACCTTAAGTACAAACTAGACGAAGACCCATCTAGGATGTGCTTAAGGTCCAGGTCAGTGGCCTAAGTCATAAATACCCAGATCTCCTGACCTTTGACAATGACCTTGATTTTGATCTCAACATGGATGCAAACCTACATGAGGGTCCTTGTGAGTGAGTCTGGTGAGAATTGAGGTAATTGCCTATTAGGAGTAGTGTGTTTTCTAAAATCATATGAGGGCCCAGATCTCCTGACCTTTGACCTTGAGCACAACCTAGATGCAGACTCACCTGAGGATCACTGTGAGTGAGTTTGGTGAGCATCAGGGCAAATGCCTAGCAGGAAAAGTGATTCCCATGAAATGTGAACGAACAGAGAGACAGACGAACAGTGCATCACTGCATTAGCTCCTTTCAGCTTCACTAGAGTAAATACGATAGCCTCGAGCTCTAAGCCCCTCCCCCACCCCCATCTCTCTCCGACACAAAACCACATGTAATGAAACATGAAAACATCAATCATCAGACATCAGACAGCTGAGCCCGATTAAGAGACTAACAGTAAAATAGAAGATCCTACGATAGAACAGGAAATGAGACCACAACAACAGAACTGGGCAGAACAAACCAGGAAATACTTCAAAAATAAAAGCAAACTAAAGAGCCAAGAACAGACAAGGAATGAAATCAGAGCACCACAAAACAAAACAAAAACTGGGAATATACATGGTAGAACAGTGTTAAATGATAAAAATGCAACTTAAAGTCATGACAGTGCCCCCCCCCCCCTTCGTCAAGGGGGATTCCAGACACCCTCAGAAAATCAAAAGGGACCCCCAAAGCCGGGTGGGTGGAGGGGGGACAAGATTGGAGGGAAAGAACCAACACAAACCATGCAAAATGAAAAACAGTTCATTGGGCAGTCGACCATCACCCGGGAAAGCACAGCATGTCGGGGGGGCCGTCCAAAGTCCATGGGCCACCAGATGGGTGAACACGGTGCCATAGTAGCGCTGAGCTCAGGTGACAGCAGCAGAGGAGCCTTTAAGTCAGAGGGTGACAGCAGCTGAAGAGCGGTGACCTCAGGTGGTGAAGGTGGAGCAGACTGCTCGGACAAACCAGGTGGAGCGGACTGCTTGGATGAACCAGGTGGAGCGGACTGCTCGGGCAAACACGGTGGAGAGGACTGCTCGGGCAAACACGGTTGAGAGGACTGCGACTGGAGAGCACTGACCATTGAGAGATGCTGCGACTGAAGAGCGTCAATCACGGAGACAGCTGGAGCTGTGGCATGCAACACCATCCTTGACGCAGGCAGCTCGGACAGGGAGAGAGAAACGTGGGACAGGTCACCACAATTGTCAGCAGCAGGGACTGGTGGAGAGGCCCCAGAGGAATATGGAAGCTGTACTTGGGTCCCCCTGTCAGAACCAAGGCAAGCTTTTTCAAAAATAGATGTTAAAAATAAAAGGAAAAGCACTTGTCTCAACTCCTGGTCCACTGCTGCTGGGATGACGAACTCTGGCGAAGCTGCTGGTAGAACAATGAGGAACTCGGGAATTTCCCCTTCCACTGCTCTGCTGTGACTGCTGGAGATGAGCCAGGCATTTCCCTCTGGCTGGCATCAGCGATCACCTAGTGAGAAGTGGCTTGGAAGCGACATGGAGCAAGCACCAGAGCAAGAGGGCAGAGAGGAAGAGACACTGGAGCTGAAGAGCGGCGTGGTGCTGGGACGGGATCTGGAAGATGGCAAGGAGAGCTCACCGGAAGAGAAGCAGGTATGACAATCAGCGGGGTGACAGCCGGGGATGAAGCTAGGGACATTGGAGACTCTACTGGAGGAGCAGTGACGGAATGCCAGGAAAAGTGGCATCTCCTACAGCCTCCCTTCCAGCTGGGACCGCCGATGCCAGCCGAGTCCTGCTGTAATTCCCAGGTTTGGCGAGACCAGCAGCCGGCAGCAGCTTGGGTGACTGGCTGCGAGGAGGAGACTGGCAGCTGTGATGGGGAGGCAATTGGGAGTCCCTGCAACCAGGGAAGGAAGTCGGATGTACCTCTAGGAGAGATGCGGCAACTCCCCAACACTGCTCAGCGTCCTCCCAGGAAAGACAGCTGCCAGCTGTGGCAATTAAATCATGCAGCATGTCAATAACCCACAGCTGCTCTCGACTTAGCCTTTTCCTCCTCCTGCCAGCCTCGCCTGCTGAGTCCTGTACTAGCGGCCACATACTGTCAGGTTTGCCTCTGGCAGGCATGATATAATGGCCTCATAAGCAGGCAGTCTTGCCCAGTTACAACATGATTTATTCTCCCCAACAAACAGCAAAGGACAGCATGGGAGCTGCTGAACACAAGCAGAACCAGCAAGGCTAAATACACTTACACATAGGCTAATAGTAATCCCAAACGTGACGATGACCAAGGGCTGAATCCTGCTATGTGGCCACATGGGAATGCGGCTACCACTGACTAATAAAAGAAACTCATAATAACTAACACAAGACAGCTGAGCCTGATCAAGAGACAAAGTAAAACAGAAGATCATACGACAGAACAGAAAATGAGACTGCAAGAACAAAACTGGGCAGAACAAACCAGGAAATACTTCAAAATAAAAGCAAACCAAAGAACCAAGAACAGACAAGGAATGAAATCAGAACACCACAAAACAAAACAAAAACTGGCAGAATACATGGTAGAATAGTGTTAAATGATAAAAATGCAACTTAAACGATGGGACATGTTAACCAGAACTTGTCCACCATGACAAATTTGTGGATTCATCTTTCCTTGATCAAACTTATTTTAAAAAGGTGTGGTTTGGTTAAAGCCAGGTTTATACTTTATTGCCAGTAGGGAATTAGATTTATTTGAAATAAAAAGAACACATCTGAAATAATTTCTTGTATTTTTTAGTTTAAATACAACATTAATTAAAATCAAATATTGAGTGTGGAACAAAAAAAAAAAATCAAAAGTTTTATTTTAAGGCCATATTGTCCAGCCATAGTTCCAGTATTTTCGGAGAGTCCCTATTCTAGAGTAGGAGCTAAAAACATTCCTGAAAAAAAAAGATTTTAGGGGACTGAAAATGTCCCTGGATCCCTTGATGTTAATGCACAACAAAAATGGTATTCATGCAGATAGTTCCTCGTACTTAAAAGGTTCCTATAGTGGGAATATGACAGTAAAAGGGGCTGTACAGGGGGCTGAAAAGTTCATAGGCTGAAAAGTTCATAGTGGTCAAATTTAACCAAATGTGGTTTATTTTTCAATATAGTCTCCCCTTCGGTCCACACACTTCTTCCATCGGTGTTGCAGTGCTTGGATCCCTGTGGTTAAAAATAAACCCCATTTGGTCAAATTTGACCACATATGAACTTTTTAGCCCCCCTCGTAGCTGTGCACTGGTTTACAAGGTCTGTGGCCATGAGCTGAGCACTTCTGCATTGCCATCTAGCTGTTTTGCAGATACATTAACAGGCTAGTGTTTTGTCACTCAGAAGAGAAGAGCCAGTTTTAAAATGCTCCAAAGATACCATAATTTATAAATTGAAGTCAGTTTTATTGAATGAAAAGGTGTTATTGTGCGTGAAAGCTGAAATATATTGACATTTAGAGCCACACATGATGACACCTGCTAGTATCTGACAGAACTGAGGTTTGAGGTAGGTACGTTTCCACGTTGGCTTCACTTTTCATGTTAGAAAACTATGGCACATTAGAGAACAATGACCCACAGAGACACTCTACTCCAGATCAGGCTGCAACCTTCTCATTACCAAGTATATAGTTTTAATACTTGTTGCAGTTAAAGTAAAAATGAGCGATGTAACTGTCAACATGAGCAAACAGTAACAGGGTCCCCTCATATCCAGAATAGTATGCGTTCATTTCTTTTTTCTATAAACTGTCTTTTTCTTAAAATAGGTATTGATTGGAACCCACATCGAAACTCATTTTTGATGTTTATTTGACAGTACATAGTTTGTGTGACTGTCAGGCTCCCACATGATCAGCCAGTTTGTTTTCAACCCCCCACCCTGTAATCCTCCAAGGCCCTAATCAATATGTCCCTGGTAGACCTTTATCCCTCTCCCTGCCACTCCACCTTGAGACGCGTTGTGAATTTAAAGGCCACAGCAGTGCAGTGAGGGAAACACCTGCCCGTGTGAATCAGTTAAAGGCATCAGTCAAAAGTTCTCGGCTCAAAAGACAAGCTCTGACACGTTGGGAGAGAAACCTACTGATAACTTCACAGCTTTATTCACGGTCCATTAATCCCTTGAAAATGCATTTTGTTTTTAGCCTGTGCTGAACAGCCACCAAGTCAGAGAAAGTTTACAGCTACATTCACTTAGCCACACTGGTTTTCCATTACTGCACCTCACATAATGCTTTGATTCATCTTCCTTACACAGCACCTGCTCCTGACTGTGCCACACTACAGAGTCACTTATGCTCCAGAGATTTAAATCAGCAAAAAAATGCATGTAAGCAAGGCACAGCAGAGGATAAAGCCATATTTAAATGTGTTCACTAAAAGCTTTACGTAGGAGATGGAGGTGGCTGAAATTACTGTGATGTCACTCTTTGGTTTACAAGGTCTCTGCATGAAATACTGTACATCTATCCATCTTCTACAGTTTATCCAGGAGTCCGGGTCACAGAAACAGCAGTCTAAGCAGAGAACCCCAGACTGCCGCCCAGTTCACATAGCACCATGATCCCTCCTGCTGGTGGAAAGCCCACTGGAGGGTGGTCCCATGTGGCTCACTCAAGCTGATCCCAGCCGGGCTCTATGGACAGAAGCCTGGTTGCCAAGCACTTGCCATCAAGCTCTGGTAACCTAGAAACTGGTGGGGTACACTGAATCCTTGTTTTCACTTCTACATGGGAACATACCAGACCACTCTTAGTCTGGCCTTTCATCCAATACCAATTTGTGCAGGGAGACCCTACCAGGGCCAAACTGCCCCCTAACATAGCTCCTGAAATCATTTGGGTGCACAAAACCCTCACAATGATAAGGTGGCAATCCACAGAGGGGTCTGCATGTAATATCATGCTGAATATTTGCACCATTATCGTGTTAATTTTCTTGCCTTCTGATTGTTGCTCTGAGTGTTGCTGTCCCTGTGCTGTTGCAATCCTGGAATTTCCCCATTGTGGGACTAATAAAGGCTTATCTTATCTTAAGACTCCAAGACTGGTGATTCTAAAATATGTCTGTCTTTGATGTAAAAGCACCAGCAGTATAATCACTGCATGAATGTGATGAATAGTTTGGAGCTGTCAGTAAGACTGAAGCACTACATAAATAGAAATAGTAAATTTATTCATGTTATGGGTGAGGCATGTTAGAGTGTCAATCAGATAAGATAGGTGCTAATTAGAAATACTCAGATTTATCATTGACTATGTGCATTAACACGTCAATTCTCACTGATTTCAACAAAACCATACTTCTTTAATAACTACAACCACTGCCATCTGCTGGTCGTTTGACAGACAATATGATTAAGGCACATCCACATTGACTTCACTTTTGTGGTGGGAAAAAACACAGTCCCAATTTAATGCAGTCTTGAGTGCTTAAGTTAACATGAAAATGTTTGTTCAGTATTAGACACCACCAGTGACAATCCTGATTCATTTGGTGCCCATACATATGAAATTAAAATGAGTTTAAATACCTGGGGTCAACCATCCAAAGCAATGGCAAATGCACAAGAGAGGTGAAAAAGAGAGTGCAGGCAGGGTGGAGTGGGTGGAGATGAGTATCAGGGGTGATTTGTAACAGAAGGATAGCAGCTAGAGTGAAAGGGAAGATTTACTAGACGGCAGTGAGACCTGCTATGATGTATGGTTTGGAGATAGTGGCACTGACAAAAAGACAGGAGGCGGAGCTGGAGGTGGAGGTGGCAGAGTTGAAGATGCTAAGATTCTCATTGGGAGGGACTAGGAGGGACAAGATTAGAAATGAGTATCAGAGGGACAGCTCAGGTTGAGCGGTTTGGAGACAAAGTGAGGGAGGCAAGGCTGAAATGGTTTGGACATGTGCAGAGAAGGGATAGTGGATATATTGGACAAAGTATGTCAAAGATGGAGCTGCCAGACAAGAGGAGAAGCGAAAGACCACAGAGAAGATTCATGGCTAGTGGAAGAGGACATGGAGAGAGTTGGTGTGTGAGAGAGGAGGATGCAAGGGATAGGGTGAGATGGAGGCAGATGATCCGCTGTGGTGACCCCTAAAGGGAGCAGCCGAAAGAAGAAGAAGAAGAAGTTACAACAGTTTGCAAACGTGTTACAACCGTTAACCATTTGCAAATGTTTCAACTGTTTGAGGAAAAATACATCCACCAAAAAAAAAATTCAAACGTTTTTAAAATTTTTTGCCAACAAGGAAATCTGTTTGGGACCTTAAAAACCCCAAAATCACTACGCTCACCAGCATTCGCCGCTCCGTGAGATATGGGGGCGAACCTTCCTGCTGTAACAGTGCTAACAACTACACAACCATCTTGCCCCGCCTCAGTAAAATAATGAGTCCACTGACCAACACTAAAGCTTACGCAGGTGTGGTGTGTGTAGAACACCAAAAAAAGTTACAAGTTAAAAAAAAAATGCCTCCATGTTTGCTGCTGATACATGCGACTGCAGGTACCTGAGGGTGGCTGCAGATGTAAAGGCAAGTAAACTCATGAAATGCAAAGTGAAGCACGGACATGCTGTGCATTTTTTTCCCCCCAATCCCAACATGGTTTAAAAATGCATATTTATGATCATTCCTGTGTGAAATACAGTCACCCTGAAATTATGGCTGTTGACGTTTGTTTGTGCACATCTGCAAGCGTTCACAAGTGTTCACACGTACATGTCTGTTACCGGTCAATAAGGCCAATGCAGAAGTGGCTCAAAATTACATTCTATGGAGAACCCATTAGGTGGCTGCAAAAGCTGTCCAGCCCATTAGAAGACTGCGAGTAAGGAGGCATGACAGCAGGTGATGGTGGAAGTGCTTAGCTTGTGGTTTCATTTAAGGAAATCCAACGGGTGACGTCACAGCAGCCACACGCATGTCTGCTGGGTCTGTCTGATTTGAAGTGGGAATCAAGTTAGACATTTAATTTCACTGAAGAAATAATTAATGTGCTTTATTTAAATAATGACCGTCAACAAAAAAATAACAGCTATTTTCCTACTGGGACTCCTTAACTTTTTTTGGTGGTCATAACAGCACAAATTCCTCAATGACACCGAATCCTTAAAATCTGAGTCATTGCACCTTGCTCTTGTTATCGTGGGGTGGGGTGTTTTCTTCTAAAAGCACATTCATACGAACTGATCCCACTTGCTTCACTGTTGCACAGCCGCCGTCCGCTCCCGTCCGTGGACGCTGCCGCTGCCACACGTCCTCCTACAGTACGGTGCTGTGGTCCGTGTGCGCTGAGACCACATTATCTCACATCACAGGGGAAAAACGGGGGGGGGGGGACTCCTCCCACCCACCCTGCCTTTTGCTCTTTTACACCGTCCTCACCTACCGCTCCCATCACCGCCGCCTCCCCGGTCCTCGGTAGCAGCAGGTGTCGCTCAGCTCTAACCTGAAGATTTTAGGGCGGTAATTATGAGTATTAGCGCTCAGCCCCTGAGACTTATATTTATGCTCGGTGGAGACGCGAGTCGAGTGGCGTTTCTGGGCACCCGAGGAGAGGAGAAATCACGCCTCAGAAACACGTGGGAGAGATTACTCATCTATTCCTCCTTTGCACCCTCTTTACCCCTCTATGCTGCCGCTGCTGCACGGGTCCCTCTCCGTGCTGCAGCCCATTAGTATATATTCGTACGGACCATAAATAATAACCTATGCACACATGGGTTTGGCTGGAGCTACAGGCTTTGACCTTGTGTTATGCTGCCCTTAAGGACAGCAATTAGGGGAATCCGAGCTTGTGACAATGTGGTTCCGTCCACAACAGGTTCACAATTGATTGTTCAACGGTGCACTTGCACATAAAATGCAGGATCGGGACGAAAAATCCCTCTCGGAGGGAGGCAATCAACTGCACCCATATTACATAATGACAGCCCACACTTTTCGTGCAAAAGGGACGAGGCTTTTCTCAAGTAAAATGAAAAAGGGAAAAACAAACATTTCACCGGAGAGGATGCGTGAATGTGCACCTCCACCTTTCTTTTTTTTTTTTTTTTTCTTTTTTTTTTTAAATTTCCCCACCATGCAAGTCACCTCCAGGAGAAACGGCGGGTCACAAGCGAAACACCTTGAAACTGTCAGGCTGCTCCGCGCACAGAAGTGCCAGTTCTCGCTGGGGTCTTACCTTTGCCGCTGTCCTCTTCCCTGTTCAGATACATGGCTGTCACTTCGCTCCGAGGCAGATGCGATGGCGTTGTCTCAAATATAAACGTGCGCGTGATGCTACTCCTGCAGCGTGCGCCGTCAACTCCGCTGATGTGGTTTGTAGTAGCAGCTGTTTATTGTTTTGTTACTCCTCAGCAGCCTCTCCTCTCCTCCTAGTGGATAGGTGGAAGAACCAGCCCGACTCTCTCTCTCTCTCTCCCTCTCTCTCTGAGGACAAAATGGTAAAAGTGACTTTGCAGCTGTGCAAAAAAAAAAAAAAAATGTTAATATTGCCCTTTTTTTGCGTTTAATGAGGAGCGCAGTCGCAGCCCACTGATGGGATTAAGGCAGGGTTTGCATCCCAGTTACATGGGTTAATTGGAAATCTCGTTTGTGGTGGAAGTACACATTTTTTTAATTAAGTAAAAGTACCAGATTACAAGCAAAACCCTGCATTCAAATAAAGTCTAATTAAGAACTGGAAAACAACCCTTTCTCTATATATTGAATCATGAAATGTATCTTCTCCAGATGCTTGTTAGGAAACATGAGATTTAACAAAGGCTAAAAAGGCAAACTCAAGACATACTGTATATCCCCACTGATTAACTGCAGGTTATACTGTATATGTTTATCGGAACAATCTGGAGCTTGTTTTAGCTCCTCTGTTATGTCAGGTAATGTAATTCTGAAAACTCTGTGGTGTTTTATTATGTGAATATGAGTTTTATATGGGGAATAGAGTAAAAAGGTCAGCTTATAACCATGAAATCACTGGAGCAATTTTTTATCAAGCAAATGTCAGCTTTTACAGTATGAGTCAGTTTGTCTCAAAATCAGAGGTATGTGGCTTATTTTCTTTGTTCTGTGCTATTTGGATTTTTTTTTCTTGTAAGTCCAAAACCCATTGTGACAATTGTTGCATGGTAAAAAGGTAGCTGAAGAAACTAAATAAGAGCAGAGGGGCCCCTGTCTGTCTGTCTGTCTGTCTGTAGCATCCATTGAAAGCACATGCATGGAGAGATGTCATGGTTGGCATGCTTATAGAGCTTGAAATTCTGTTGTCTGTAGTAAAAGCCAGAAGACTTTATCTTTCACCACGACTGAATAATCAAGCATTAAAGGTCCCATTGACTGCAACGTGGTGTTTTAATTCTAAAAAATGCATCTACAGTGGGGCAAAAAAGTATTTAGTCAGCCACCAATTGTGCAAGTTCTCCCACTTAAAAGATGAGCGAGGTCTCCAATTTTCATCATAGGTATACCTCAACTATGAGAGACAAAATGAGAAAAAAAATCCAGAAAATCACATTGAAGGATTTTTAATGAATTAATTGGTAAATTCCTCAGTAAAATAAGTATTTGGTCACCTACAAACAAGCAAGATTTCTGGCTCTCACAGACTTGTAACTTCTTCTTTAAGAGGCTCCTCTGTCCTCCACTCCTTACCTGTATTAATGGCACCTGTTTGAACTCGTTATCAGTATAAAAGACACCTGTCCACAACCTCAAACAGTTAGACTCCAAACTCCACTAAGGCCAAGACCAAAGAACTGTCAAAGGACACCAGAAACAAAATTGTAGACCTGCACCAGGCTGGGAAGACTGAATCTGCAACAGGTAAGCAGCTTGGTGTGAAGAAATCAACTGTGGGAGGAATTATTAGAAAATGGAAGACATACAAGACCACTGATAATCTCCCTCGATCTGGGGCTCCACGCAAGATCTCACCCCGTGGGGTCAAAATTATCACAAGAACGGTGAGCAAAAATCCCAGAACCACATGGGGGGACCTAGTGAATGACCTGCAGAGAGCTGGGACCAAAGTAAAGTCTACATCAGAAACACACTACGCTGCCAGGGACTCAAATCCTGCAGTGCCAGACGTGTCCCCCTGCTTAAGCCATTACATGTCCAGGCCCGTCTGAAGTTTGCTAGAGAGCATTTGGATGATCCAGAAGAGGACTGGGAGAATGTCATATGGTCAGATGAAACCAAAATAGAACTTTTTGGTAAAAACTCAACTTGTCGTGTTTGGAGGAGAAAGAACACCATACCTACTGTGAAGCATGGGAGTGGAAACATCATACTTTGGGGCTGTTTTTCTGCAAAGGGACCAGGACGACTGATCCGTGTAAAGGAAAGAATGAATGGGGCCATGTATCGTGAGATTTTGAGTGAAAACCTCCTTCCACCAGCAAGGGCATTGAAGATGAAACATGGCTGGGTCTTTCAGCATGACAATGATCCCAAACACACCGCCCGGGCAACGAAGGAGTGGCTTCGTAAGAAGCATTTCAAGGTCCTGGAGTGACCTAGTCAGTCTCCAGATCTCAACCCCATAGAAAATCTTTGGAGGGAGTTGAAAGTCTGTGTTGCCCAACGACAGCCCCAAAACATCACTGCTCTAGAGGAGATCTGCATGGAGGAATGGGCCAAAATACCAGCAACAGTGTGTGAAAACCTTGTGAAAACTTACAGAAAACGTTTGACCTCTGTCATTGCCAGCAAAGGGTATATAACAAAATATTGAGATGAACTTTTGTTATTGACCAAATACTTATTTTACAGAGGAATTTACCAATTAATTCATTAAAAATCCTTCAATGTGATTTTCTGGATTTTTTTTTTCTTATTTTGTCTCTCATAGTTGAGGTATACCTATGATGAAAATTGGAGACCTCTCTCATCTTTTAAGTGGGAGAACTTGCACAATTGGTGGCTGACTAAATACTTTTTTACCCCACTGTATGTACACACTACGGTCACACTCACTGTATCTTCTTCTTTTGGTTGCTTCCTGTGGTCGACACAGCAGCTCACGATTTAAGTTCATTTCTTGTTATTTTCTGTGTTTATCATTATCATTGTTTTCTTGGGTTGTAGTTATTATTATTTTTATGGGCCATTATGTGGATTATGGTTATCATGGGTTTTGGTGGTATTATCCTTTGTTCATTTCATTAGGTCTCATGTGTTTTGCCTGCCTGATTCTCAGTTAATTATGATTATTATCATTATGATTGTCTTGGTCTTGTCTCGATTATCCCCTGTTCATAATCCAGTGCGTTCCCTGTCAGTGATTGTATGTGTTGCCCTGCCTGTCCTGTTTTCCCGTATCTGTTGTTGCTGTTCTACCCGTGTGTCAGTTGTTAGTCTTAATTAGCATCCTCACCTGTTCGATATTCATTCATCACCCCATGCCTTATTTTAACCCGTGTCTGCCTTTATTCTGGTCTGGTGTCCTTGAATGTCATTTTGCGTGATTATATGCTTCATGCCTTGTATTTTGTTTCTGTCTTGCCTCGCCTGCATTCCTGCCAAGTTTAATATTATTTGGATTTTTGTCAAGTCTTGTTTTTGAGCCCTCGAGCTGTGTCGGAGTTTGACCAGCTCAAAATAAAACTTTAAAACTTTACATCCAGCGTTTAGGCCCTGAATTCATGCCCCAGAGGGGCACTCAGCATTGACAGAAGGACACCAGCAGTATGGACCCATCGGCTACAAAGTTTTTCTTTATGGGCCTCGATGAGGAGGAATTTGGGCTGCTTCTCTCATCGAGGACCTCATCGTGGATGCCTGCAGATGATTGAGGCTATTCCATCCCCACGAAGCTACCCCCAGCTCACCAGACTCCTGCGCTCCGTGACCAACTTGCAGTGGTTGCTCCAGGGGCTGGTGAAGCCATCGCCGCTGGCGGGAGAGGAGCAGTGGGAAGGGAGATCAAAATGAGCCAAAGGACACGGCTCACGCCGTCGCCATGGGAAAACAGCGGTTTGGCTTCTCATCTCCAGCAGAGGTGTTTCAGATTTCTGTGTCCTCCTCCCTCAACTCAGCACCACACTAATGTGCAGTTGCGCCTTGTCGGACGATCCACGTTATCTCCCGGGAGGGATCGACCGACTCCTCAGTGGCAGCAGAACAGGAACAATGGCAAGTACCTTCTTATTTTTTACCACCTACAAATAAAAGGGCTTGCCTTTTTCCTGGGCTCAGCTACAGCCACCAACCATCACTGCTGAGCTCTCTCCACCACTTTCTGCTGTCACTGTTTCATCTACTCACCCGCACCAGCCTCTCCTCTCTCCTCTTCCCTAAGCTCCATGCCTGATGACATCACTCACCGCCAGGAGCTGCAGGACCTCATCCAGGATATTGGAAATGACTATACCCTCTGCCTGCACCTGGTTGGTTGGGAGAATGTGGCATGGAGAGATGTGGCGTGGAGGTGGGCTCATCGGTTGGTAGCAGTGAAGCCCCACCTGAGGGAGGATGTTGCTGCCTTCCTAAATGACTTCCTGCTGTCTGAGGAGTACTCCTTCATGCCTGAGGAGGAGGAGCTGTCACGTGCTTCAGAGGTCAGGAGACCTTTAGTCATTGTTTCAGCCGTCAGGAGACCTCCAGCCATTGCTGCAGAGGTCAAGAGACCTCCAGCCGTTGCTTCAGAGGTCAGAAAACCTCCAGCCATTATTTCAGAGGCTGGAGAGTCTCTGTTGTGTGTTTCAGAGGCTGGTTTCAGAGGCTGGTGAACCTGTATTTGCTGTTCCTGAGGCCGGTGCGCCTACATCGCCTGTTCCTGGGTTTGGCGCACCTCAGTCAACAGTTCCAGGGGTCAGTATGTTCCAACCATCAGTGCCTGAGGTTAATGCGCATCAACCATCAGCGCTTAAATCTACACACCCCAAGCATCATCTACTCCAGTGGCAGAGGCCACCGCTCTTGCAACTCATCATGAAGTCATCACTCCAGCAGCAGGAGACCAGGTGCAAAGGCAAGTATCATTTCCATTATTTTCTAGAACAATTTTAGAAAAGATTTGCCTTACTCCTGATGGGGGGACCCAAGCGCAGAGTCCACCAGCTCTTGGGCTCTCCCCACCAGTCTCTGCTGATAATGACTGTGGTGTCACCTCATTGACCACCTGTTCTCCCTCGTCCGAGGTGGTCATGTCGAGGATGGAGTCGCAGGAGGACCACATTCTATCAGTCAAGTCAGAGGTTGGTGGACCTCCAACTGTCAAGCCAGAGGTTGGTGGACCTCCAACTGTCAGGCCAGAGGTCAGTGGACCTCCATCTGTCAGGCCAGAGGTTGGTGGACCTCCACCCAATGTGCCAGAGGTCGGTGGACCTCCATCCAATGTTTCAGAGGCTGGGGGGTCTCTACTTGCAGTTCCCGAGACTGGGGAGTCCCTTACCTGCTGTTTTCGAGGTCAGGGTGCTGGCATTGCCTGTCTCTAAACCAAAAGCCCCAGTATTATTGCTTCCAGAACTGAACGCCCCAGCATTATTTTCTCCTGGACTAAAAGCCCCAGTATTTTTGTTTCCAGAGCTTAAAACTCCTTTGTTGCTGTGCCCCAAGCTCTGCGTTGCTGATATTCCTTGCCTTGTAGTCTGGTGGTCTAAGGACTTTGGTAATCCACCAGACCCTCCATGTACTCTGGTCTGGGGTCCCATGGACTTGGGTAGGTCCCCTGACCAGTCCTATTCTCCGGTCAGGTGGCTCTGGGACTATGGAAGATCACCTGAACTGCCTTGCCCTTTGGTCCAGTGACCCTGGAACTTTGGTAGGCCACCCAACTCGCCTTATTTTTGGTTTGGGGCCTGGGACTTTGATTTTGCCCCATGAACTGTGTTTTTTTGTTTCGGACTTTGTGTGTGGGGGGGGGCGGGCTTGTTTTCGGCCCACCTGGCCTCTGTTTTTGGTGTTGTTTTGGGGTGTCTGGGTTCCACCCCTTAAGGGGGGGCTTTTTTTTTGGTTACTTATTTGTACCCGTAGGTAGATTTGTTTTGCAGTCTGGTGACAAGCCAGAGTCTGCCGGTCACTGCGTGCGCAAGCGCCCCATATCCCTAACCTGCATGTTTTTGGCATGTGGGAGGAAACCGGAGAAATCCCGGAGTAAACCCATGCAACACAGGGAGAACATGCAAACTCCACACAGATCACTGTTGGTCGGGGGATGGGATTGAACCCACGGTCTCACGATCCCCGCGATCCCCCGGCCGAGGGTAAACTGTGCTGCCACAGTGTTAACCACTGCGCCACCGTGCAGCCCAGGTGGATCTGTGCATGGGTGGAGGACCATGCTCACACTTTAAGTTCATTCTTGTTATTTTCTGTGTTTATCATTATCATTGTTTGCTTGGGTTGCCATTATTATTATTATTATTATTATTATTATTATTATTATTATTATTATGGTCCATTATGTGGATTATGGTTATCATGGGTTTTGGTGGTATTATCCTTTGTTCATTTCGTTAGGTCTCATGTGTTTTCCCTGCCTGATTCTCAGTTAATTATGATTATTATCATTATGATTGTCTTGGTCTTGTCTCCCTTATCCCCTCTTCATATTTCAGTGTGTTCCCTGTCAGTGATTGTATGTGTTGCCCTGCCTGTCCTGTTTTCCCGTACCTGTTGTTGCTGTTCTACCCGTGTGTCAGTTGTTAGTCTTAATTAGCGTCCTCACCTGTTCAATATTCATTGATCACCCCTTGCCTTATTTAAACCTATGTCTGCCTTTATTCTGTCTGGTGTCCTTGAACGTCATTTTGCGTGATTACACACTTCATGCTTTGTATTTTGTTCCTGTATTGCCTCGTATGCATTCCTGCCAAGTTTAATTGTTATGTCCACAAACCTGGTAATAATGACAGATGAGAATATTTTGCCACTTTTTGTTAGCCATGCTCCTAAATTAACAGTCACTTTTTTTTAACAGTCTTCCATGGGGAAGGTGGCTCTGCTGGAGGGACCTTGTAGCAGGCCCACGGCGGACATGCCCCTGGAGATGCTGGGCCCCCAGGACCAGGACAGATCTTCATAATGCTGGGGCCCAGGTCCCAGACTGCATCCGCTGACTCCCGCGAAGCCTCGCCATCTGGACCCATCACTTGGATATGCCAGAGATGGTTTGCATGCTGAACCGAACCATCCGTCAGCCTGAAGTGCACTGGTCTTAGTCGCACCACAATCCTCAGCACTGTCCACGGTCTCATTGACTGTGCCTTGGCCTGCCATTGTCCTGGCCTCTCATTGGTGTGGACTCAAACCCAGTCCATGACTTTGACGGGCACTTTGTTCAGTCTCATATGCCCTTGCGGTTGCGGTGGCCCTTCATTTACCCCTGTCGTTACGTTGATTGCGGACTCTTCACCCAATGCCCCTGCAGCAGTCTCTGGAGTCCAAAGCTGGTCATGGATACTGAAGATGTCCAGTGTCTCACCTGCGTTGCTCACCATCATGGATCCTTCACCCATTGGCTCAGTTGTGGCTCCTGCAGACTGGTGCTGAGCGAGGACACTGAAGCGGTCTGGCTCCTCTTCTTCTTTGCCAAGTGTGCTCTTTTGTTGTTGTTACATGTCATGGATAACATCTGTGCCCGGTTGTTGTGCCCTGAGTTTCTCTGCATGCTCAAGCTCCCTCTCCTGCAACTCCGTAGTGGCCTCCGTAGTCTCAGGTTGAACAAGGATTTGAGGCAAGTCCGGCTGCTGCCCCCCCTCCAAACAGCTCCCTCCTGTGCACTCAGGACGGCTTGTTCGCCGTCGGTATCACCCTTTGTAAACACGTCCCAATAACCGGAGCTTGACAAGTTGAGCCCGTCACCATCGCGGATGGTGAAGCCCAGTCGGTATAAGAGGTTGCTTCCCATAACATTTTCACCATGTGTAGTCACTTGAAACTTGAAATCATAAGCAATCTTTGACTTGTAGTAGACCGTTAGCTCAATTATCCCAGCATTGCTAACTCTGTGACCACCATATCCATACAGCACCGCTGGGTTTTTTCTAATAGGGCGGTTCGGGAAAAATTTCTTCACCGAGGCCCAGTTCAGCATCGACTTACCCACCGCAGTGTTGAGCAGCAGCGGCACAGTCATGTCATGTAATTTAACCATGCCGTATGTGCATGAATTAATTTCAGGGCTTACCGCGTGGATGGTGGTCATGGGCAGGCGCCTTTTCTTGCTTGGCAGGTCCCACGGTGTCGGCAACTGGCACATTTTGGCAAAATGGTTGAACTTCCCACACTTGTTACATCACTGTCCTCTTGCCACTCAAAAATGTGCTCTCTCATGGTGCGTTGGGGAACCACAGTTACCGCACGCAGGACCTCTGGGAGTGGTCCTCTGGTTAGCAGCATTCGCCTCGTACTCGTCTACCGTGTCTTCATATTCCTCCATGTCCACCGCATTGGTTAACGTTGTCTGTTCTGGTTGTCTCTGTTGTTGGCGCACACCTAGCTCTGATGCTAACCTGTCCACTTATTCCAATTGCTAGCTCAATGGTGTTAGCTAGTGTCATGTCATTTGGCGCCATTAGCATCTTAGCCCTTAGCTTTGGGTTGTTTGTGTGCTTTGCTAACTGGTCCCGTACCATCTCGTCCTCTAACAGTCCAAATCTGCACATGCTAGCCAGTTGTCTCAAATCAGCAACAAATTTTTGGTAAAGTAGTTAGCTAGTAGCTCCACAGCATCTACTGTACATACAAGTCCGTCGGACCAAGCATGTGAAAAATTCTCTAGCCTTCTATGCCCAGATTGTGGACAAGCAGTGCCCGCTTCCTTCCTTTATCCAACTTTCCCAGGTCCAATGCTGTAACATAGGTCTCGAACGCGTCCAGCCGACATGGCCACAGGACAACCGGTTCACCTGGGGACTCGAGGAAAGGCTTCAGTGGTTTTAGGCACGCTTCCATGGTTTGTAAATTCTCATTGCCAAATGTTATATCCACAAACCTGGTAGAAATGACGGACAAGAATGTTGTGCAGAAACTGAACTTTTTTACAAACTCTCAGTGAATACAGTACATGTGCATGAGCACTCAGCTCCTAACTGTGCCCTGAGTCAGAGTGCTGGCAGAAGACCCATAACATGGTCAGCTCCTCCCTTATGTACGTCAACGTGATGATGACACAAGCTGGCTACATCATCACGCCACTCACAGTTGTAAATCTACTTTATACATTAAGATTAATATTATTTGGATTTTTGTCAAGTCTTGTTTTTGAGCCCTCGAGCTGTGTCAGGGTTTGACCAGCTTAAAATAAAACTTTAAAACTTTACGTCCAGTGTTTGGACTAGTGCCCCAGACTAGTGCCTAGTGCCTAGTTGGACTAGTTTGGACTAGTGCTAGCGCTTTGGTCATCCTAGATGAGAAGAAAAGCGCTATATAAGTGAACGCCATTTACCATTTAGTGCCCCAGAGGGGCACTCAGCATTAACAATCATCTGCCTCTGTCGCATGGTATGGAGGTATGGAGGTCTCATTCATGATGAACCACATACGTACTTGATTTGGCAGAGATTTTAGATGCCCTTCCAGATGCAACTCTCCCCATTTACCCAGGCTTGGGACCTGCACTTGGAGAATACTGACTTGTGCTTCCTCTGTGGCTCAGTAACCAACTTTCCTTTCTGAGCTAAGCACCAAGCTAGAAGGCAGAAAGTACCATTTTTATATGGTCTTTGGTATGACCCAGCTGGGGTATGAACTAGGGCTGGGCAACTAATAAAAATTAAATAAACTGCTATTGTGTGTGTATATATGAGAGCTTTCATGTATTTCCCCTTTAATGTGCATGGTCACGTGACTCTACAACCCATAAGCCTTACAGTTAGCACTGTCTGGAAGCAACAGAACATAGTGGAAAATTAAAATGACTTACATTGAAAAGAAATGTACTGAGTCAATATCACCATAAAGTGCCTTTGAGACTTCCCAATTTCCCCCCCAAAAAGTTGAGATTTTCCATTTAACTTCACATTTATTGTATTAAGTAGATGTTATGCTGTTAGAAATGCATGTTGGTCAAGCTCCCACACTTTTTATAAATTAACTGCAAGCAGACAATGTACGCACAAACAGCAAAATATGTCAACCCTGTCATGGACAATTTCAAAGTAGAATAAATACATTGTAATTACATAGTGATTATAAAATGTATATTTTCAGAAAGCTATTTAGTCCTTTTCTCAACACTATGTTTTAGTTAATGGGAAAAGTATTTGGATAGTAATGAAATTAGGGCAAACTATTTGTTTCTCTATAAAATCAGCAAGAATTGCACTTTCTTTTCTAAATAAAATCAAACAACAAAGATATCTGGTCAAACTTTCAAACAATACTATTTGGCCTTCACTTGTTTATAAAGGAATCACACAAAGAGTTTGCCAACTTGTGAAAATAAATTGTTTATTTTCTTAGAACATGAAAATAACAGGGTGGACAGTAACATGACAGGGTGGACCTTGGGCATAACAGGGTGGACACATTGTGAAAGGTCATTGAATGGCCTCATTTTGCAATAAATCAAAAAAAAAATATGTAAAAAAAAATGCCAGAGGTCCTTTTCCCATGTAGGGGGAAATTACCAGGTGAACAGACTGGTTTTGATCCATTCTACCTCCACGTAGCAAAAACACCAAAAATGAGCCATTAATGTTGCATTCTAGAGTTAAACTCTGTACATCATTCTGCACAGTGAAAGTCAAACATTCAACTGTAGAACGAGAAGAAAAATGTTGTTTTAAGTGGAGAACGATTGATTTGAAAAAACAGAATATCACTGAGCATCACTGAGACACATCTCCAAACAGTCTCCCTTTCTGCAGAGGCATGGCTCAAGTCTGCAGTTGCTGTTCCACATATTTCCATGCAGACGTTTCAATCCATACGGAGCGCTTGTTCAGAGCCTGTGGTTCTGGTATTAGGCAAAGTACCTGCCAGTCATAGTACCAACAGTTGTCATCCCGGAGACTTGGCCAATGGAACTTGTTTATGCCATGGCGGTGCATACACTTAACTTACACACTGTACCCTTCAGCATCTCTGATGACACCTGGGTATGCTTCATTGTCGTAATTAACGACGCGCCACTCTCCAATGTGCTTTACCTCAATCATTTCTGGTCTCCTAGGATTATCTGGTGTCTTTCCACATGCTGGGGACTCGTCGGATGAAACAGGAACATTAGCTAGAGTGACCTCTTGAAGGTTAAAGCAGGGACAGTCCAAAACACCTTCCTCCCTTTTACACAGACATGAAATGTCTCTGTATTTCATTTGGCCGGGTTTCAGACTGATAGCTTGGTGGATCTCATAGTGCCTTTTATGGCAGCTATTGCAGGTACCTCAGTCTTGGATTCAATATCACTCTCTGGGACGTAGAACAGCTCGACAGATGTGTCCAGGCTTTTCAGCTTGTCATACAAGCTCTGGGCATCAGGAATGTCTCCTCCATGGGCTACAATCTGATCTACTGACCTCTTGCGGGCCCCACCCACACCATCTGGTGCCCCCTTGCCATGACTAGCCTCAAAGAAATTCCATGTTATTTCTTTGAAGCCATACTTGTAGGGTTCTGTTGAGAGGTAGAAGAAATTTCCCTTTTGTCGATACTGCGTTGCAGGCCCGTCGCTGAAGTTTCAGGAGTTTCAGCAGCTGCAGGGGAGTTGGGTGGTGTCTCTGCCTGTAGCAAAGCACTGGCCCTGTTTCTGGCTCTGGCTTGACTTTTTGCCTCTCTCCATTTCTTTCTTTTTGCCCTCTTCTCTCTCTCACTGAGCTCATTGACACCCTTCTTCTTTCCAGTCTCTCTGTCTTTTTTCCATTTGTCCCTTTCCTTCTCAAGATACTTTCTTCTTCTTTCTGAGTCAGCATCATGATGTTCCCGATATCTCCTTGCTATCTCAGCTCCTTTTGATCTCATACCTTGAAAAAGACAATTCAAAATGTTCCCTTAAACACTTTAATTGGGAGTCCCGGTAAACTTGGCTTGTCTGATCAAATGAGCCTTGCTGATACATTTTTACTATGTATAGCATGTACTGTTATAAAATGTCTGTAATAGCTGTTGTAATATACATATTACAACAGCTATTACAGTACTGACAGTACTGTCCTTCCACATAGGCTATGTATTGATTGACTCTTTGTTTCATCTGAAGATACGAAGAAAAAGTGAGCAAAATGCACTTAAACTAGCAGGGACTACCACAAAGCGAAATCACTGTTAGCCACTAGCACCTAGCTGCGTCAGCTCAACATTTTTACAGTCAATGTCAGTGTACTATAGGGGAAAAGGAGAAAAAAATGAAACCAATTTGAAAGGTTTAAATAACTGTGATACTGACTTAAGGTCAAATTGCCCAGCCCTAGCGTGATTCTACAACCTCCCAGCTGTGACGTAGATGCTCTACCATGATTCTGGTTGTCCATGGGTTACATGTATACTTTTTTTCCCTTATCCCGTCAGGCAGCTAGGTAAGCAGAACAGAGATCTGTTACCCTTATTGTGCCAAAACAGATTTACTTTGCCAAAAGGAGCTTTATACAGTATTTATCTATGTACTGTATATTGTTGCAAACTCCTCCTGTAATAACTTTTAATACTTTATTTAAATTATTTTACCATGAAAGACCCAACAAGATGGGGAATGGGGAAAGGAAGTGTGTGGAGGGGGAAAGAAAAGAGAGAGGAACAGACAAAAAAGGCAAACAAACCAACAACTAAAACAAACAGAAGACAAACTGCTTTTTCCACCAAACAGGTCTCAACACGAGTCTGGTATCTGCACCTATTAAAGGGGAGACATTTGTGCGTGTGCATCTGTGTGCATGTATACGAGAGTGCACGCAAAATAAGTGTGTGCATGTGAGTGGTTTGTCAGGAAACATACAAAGAGGGGGGCCAGTCGCAGCAATTTCCTGCCACCCCGGAAACCCCGAGCAGGCAAGGCAGCACCACCAACCCCCACAGGGCACAAATGCCCGGGGCCGACAAGCCCCAGGAACGCCAGGTATCCGCCCCCGGCGGGACGGCCGAGGGAGGCAAGGCCGCCAGACGGCCAGTGTGGCGGGCCCACAGCCCCGGGCCCGCCAACCCCCACCCCCCAGCGGGGCCAACGCCAGCCTCCGGGCCCCAAACGCTGGAAGGCCAGAGCACCCACGCCCCAGGCCGGAAACCGGCCCGCGCCCCCCAACGTGAGCCCCCCCCTCCCCCGGCACCCCCAGCGGCCCCCCCAGCACCACCACCACACACCCCGGGGACCCCCACACCCAAAGAAGTCCCCCACCCCCGCCCAAGGGAGCCCACGTAGCCGAGAGGCATTACCCCCCTCAATCCACCACCTCTCAACTAACAGACATATTCATTCCCACACCACACCCTTTTGCTCTCATATGCACTGACAAGCACTCACTCACTCTCACTCACCCATTCCCCCACACAGTCCCACTCTTGCACTCCCAGACCCACCATTCTCTCTCACTCCTGAACCCATTCAATCTCGCTCCAACTCGCCCTCAGGGTCACCCACTCTCTCTCACGTTCCCCACGCACGCACTCGCACTCCCACCTCCCACTCCAACCTACTCACATCCATTCATGCTCTCCTCCTCACACTCACCCACCCCAGGCCCCCCGCCGGGCCCCCACAGAAGGAGAGCAACAGGGGTGGGGGAAGACCCCCACCGCCCTCCCCCTTGCACAAAACATGATATGTGTGTGTGTCAGCTGTATGATGTGATTGTGTGTAGGTGTGTGAACTACCATGGTGCAGTTAAAATTGGGGGGACGGTGGTTGGAGCACCACTAGCCACTGCGATACGCAGCGGGGACCCCATCCCCCCAAGCCCTCAGTGTCTAAAATGCAATTAAAATTGAGGTAAGGGCAGCCCCACTGCACAGCAGAGGTGTCCCCTTCACCGACACAGTGCAGCACACCCCTGCCCCAAAGCCTTAAGTGTATCCAAAAAGATGTATATTCCACCCAGAATCAGGGTGGAATTAGACTCACATGTATACTTTTTTTGTTTTTGCGTACTTTATTGATCCCCAGAGGGGAAATTCAGGGCATCCACCTAGAAGGATGAAGCAGCCATGGTACGATGCCATCACTTCACCATTCCCACACACATTCACACCTAGGGCCACTTTAGAGTCTCCAATTAACCTAACTTGCATGTTTTTGGCCTGTGGGAGGAAACCAGAGTACCCGGGGTAAACCCACACAGACACGGGGAGAACATGCAAACTCCACACAGAAGGGTCACTGATGGTCAGGGGGTGGGATCAAACCCACGATGGTCAGGGGTGGAATTGATCCCGTGACCTTCTTACTGTGCTGCCACTGTGCTAACCACTGCGCGACTGTGCTGCACCGTGCTGCCCGTATACCATCATAATATCAAAATACTCACTTCACAGAGAAAAATACACTGCCTTTACTTAGTCAGTCTATTCAAAAAATGTAGATTACACTTCCTTTTATGTCACAAACCAATAAAAATTACCTTCAGGTCTCTAAGTTAGTAAATCAAACAGGCCATAACTGCCTCCTTACTTGTTATTGGTTCAAAAAGCCTTTATCCAAACAGTTTATGGGTTCAGATCAGGGTAAAAAGACAGTGATGTACAGATAGATTTTTTTTAATTAACACAGAAACGGTTTTAGGTCTTTAAAACACATTTATGTAACCAGTATGTCTTGAAATTAATCTAGAGAATGCACATTGAGCACATTTACAGTACATGGCCACACTAGTCTGATAACCTGGAAGAATCAGATAATGGTAACAATCAGATTTGACATGTTTGACTCAATAGACGGATTTTTGGGCAAATAACCAAGTTTGTTTCCATGATTTTTCATAATCCAAGAACTGAAAATCAGACTATACTGTTTAGATGACTACATAAATAATCAGATAACTCAAGAAATCTGATTATAACTGGTTTATTAGTGAGCATATAATCATAGCCCTAATGAGACCTTTAAATGTTTTGGAGAGTTATTTCATGCAGGTTCTACCCTACAAGGTCATTCCAAGGCAGACCTGTACAACAAACGATGTTGTTTAGTTATCTTCTTGATATGTAATACCTGTCAGGTGGATGGATTATCCTGGCAAAGGGTTGCTCTTTTACCCATTACTCACTCAATCATTTTTCTGTTTTGGATTGTTTTATGTTGGTCTTTCTGACGAATCTAATAACCTAAACACATGCTTTTTACTTCATCTGAAATCTTCTGGAATCCAGTGGCCAACTGCTAGTAATTAATAACTTGGGGGGAAAAACAGGTTTATAAACTATAATTCTAATTGCCCAGCAAATATTAATTTTTACAAAATAAATAAAAACTAGTGCAGAGAAATAAAATGTGCATACAGTATTTATTTACTTTTCAACTACATTATTACCTGTTCTCTAACTAGAGGTATCCACCTTATTCCTGGGGGTGTCGCTATAAGAACGATTATGGGCAGAGCTTCTGGTTTCGGCTGACGTAGTGTTAAATCAGTCAGTAAGAGTGGAGTAGCAGTTGCATTTAAAATAGTATTTTAAAAGTTTTCAAATTCATTTTAATGTATATTTCACATATGTGTTTTGCACTCAAGTGGCAGCTACTTTGAGCACTTGTAGTTTTTGTATTTTTTGAATGTTTTGGCGTAGTTCTGATACTTGCTGGTGTTCGTGGTTGTGCCATAGGCTGGATAAATGGAGGCTTCTCACCACATGGTGACAGACCACATCCAAGCACGGTGTTGTGGCGTACGTCTGCTCTAAGGTAAATTTGATTATGTCCAACATATTTTAACAAAATGCAGCTGACTTTATTGCAGTGGAAACGTGCTGGTCGGAATGCGCACCGTGTCATTATGAGTACAGGCATCGAGAAGTCATAAATCATGACTCTTTCTTTGTATGGTTGCAGCAAGTCCCGGGAAAACCCCATGAGTGCCTGGTATCATTGGAAAGCTTAGAAATCATACTTTCTAAAAAATATCTCTGTTTTTGCGGAAGACGTAACTGTTATGTCTGAAGTTGGAGTCAAGATGGAGAGCAATAGTGGAGCTGAACACGTTTATTATAATACAGGGCATTGTGCACCTAACCACACATACAGCCGCTTGGCAGAGGAAAGGTGGAAGAGACCGCCCCCCTACCTGCAGCCCTTCTTATATGCACGGGATTGGCAGAACTGGAACAAGGAGCCACCACCCCATGCCACCCAAAGAAGTTCTCCAAACATAATACAATATATGAACGATAAATAGCTACATTACACCCCCCCCCCCCGGAGAAAAGGTCCAAAACACACACATACCATTAAAACCCTCCCCTATTTCGAACCCCAATCATCCGCTAAACATAACTGCACTAAAAAAAAAAACAATCACAAAAGGGGCCTATGGCATTCACACAAAATAACTAAAATTAGGGGGGACGGATAGACTGCCATCCTACCCCCCACACGGTGAGGCGGGTTATTTTGCTGCCTATGATACATAAAAGTCCAATTATAAACTAAAAGGAAATTGCTGCTGTGTCTCCTAATTAACATAACACAAAAATAAATCACAGAACTAATAAATACAGATTCAGAACAAATAACCAACAACAGAAACACATCCATAGCTCAGTGAGGATGACCCATGGCCCCCCCAGACCCTTCACCATTCAGTCCACCCCTGGAGGTAGCTCGCTTCCCAGGCCACAGCTGGTCACCTCAATCCCGGTGCACCTTCTCCTCCACATCTTCGGACTCTCTAATCGTCTGGAACAATGCCAAACTGCCTTCTTCGGGGCACGCCGTAACTCATTAGGATGACGCCATGAGCCATCCGACAGCAGAATGTAACCATTGTGCCGCTTGCCTGTCACCTGCAGCCGGTCCTGGTACTGCTCCATCTTCCGCTTTTCTCTCACCCACCTGGACCTCACATCCGCCCGAGCCCGAACCCAGTCCGTGACTCCAAGCAGGGCCTTCACTGCCTGTGGTGTTTCCGCCTGGCACTCGTTCTCCCAGTGCCACTTGGTCCTGCCCCAACTGCTTGTAAATTCACTGCGGACCCTGCTGATGTGGCCCCATGTTCACCGGTCCGCCACAGCCGTGCTCCAGTAACACCTGGGACCATCTTTTGGGCATCACTCGTCACCACAGGCTCTCCCCTGTGCCACCTGGTACCCTCGTCCAGAGCGACTCGGACACTGGCACTGGGGCCCTCCAGTGGCAACCCTGAGCGCGACAAGGCCTGTCCACTTTCCGGGGTGCCCAGCAATTGTTCATCCCACACAGCGTTGTCCCGAACTCTTGGAACCGTCAGTCCCACAGTCGGCAGTCCGATCACTCTTCCCCAGCGCTTCTCCTGATAGAAAGCCCGAGCCCACTGAATAGGTTGCAACCCATGATGTTTGTGCCGCAGGCCATCACAACGAACTCCACATTGGCCATCTCCGCCGACTTGTACCGAGCTGTCAGTCTGACGGCACCTACCGTGGCTAACCGTCCTCCTCCATAGCCGCAAAGCGGAGCTGAGTCACCTCCAATTCTGTAGTGGGGAAAACATTGTCTAACTGTAGCCCAGTTCAGCAGTGAACTCTCCACCCTTGTGTCGATCTGCATCGGTACCGGTACTCCGTCCAACTCTACTGTGCAATGTGTGCACCCACTGGTACTCGGGGACACAGTATGAATCACCATCAGGGCAGGAGGAGTCAAGCTCTTGCGTGGGCTATCATGTTCCGCCGACTGCCACACCCTCGCGAAATGATGTAGACGGCCACAATTGCGGCAGCACTTTCCTCTTGCCGCACACTCTCTGGCCTTATAGTGGTGCTTCATGGACCCGCAGCCCATACACCTGGGCTTCCCCAGGGCAGACCCCATCCGTACAGTGTTGGCCCTCTCGGCATCATCCTCGACACTCCCATCGCTGTCCGGGTCCACTGCCTGTGCAGCCATGAAGAGGATCCTAACTCCCATGGTGACAGACGCTCACGTAGCTCCTGAGTTAGCTTATCCACTGCCTCCAGCTGGAGAGCCAACTCAACGGCCTAGGCCAGCATCAACTCACCCAGAAATATGAGCAGCTTAGACCGGACCATAGCACAGTTGGTGTGTTCCGCCAACTGGTTGCGAACCATTTCTTCCTCCAACAGTCTGAACCGATACTCAGCGGCTAGCTGTCTCAAGTCCGATACAAACCACTGGATGAGTTTGCCAACCTGTTGGCGGTGCTGTCGGAATTTAATCCTCCGGACGGTGATGTTGTCCGGAGCCCTGAAATGGCGCGCCATTAGCTTGACCATTTCTTCATAATTGTCTGCATCACCAAGCATGCCCAAAATCCTCTGCCCCTCCATTCCCAGGTTGTGCACAAGCAACGCATGTGCCCTCAGCTTCACCATCCTTCCCAGGTCCAATGCAACCATATACGTTTTAAAGGCTTCGTACCACCAAGGCCACGGCACAGGCGGCTCACCTGGGAGCTCCAAAAATTGCCGAATTGGTGCTCCACACGCTTCCATGGCTTTTCTTCTCATCGCCAAATGTTATGTCTGAAGTTGGTGTCAAGGAGGAGAGCAATAGCAGAGTTGAACACACGTTTGTTATAATACAGGGCGTGGTGCACCTAACCACACGTACAGCCGCTTGGCAGAGGAAATGTGGAAGAGACCGCCCCCCATCTATGCCCTTCGCACAGGGTTGGCGGAACCGGAACATGGAGCCACCACCCCTTGCCACCCAAATAAGTGCTCCAAACATAATACAATATATGAACGATAAATAACCACATTACAGTAACTCCCAATCGATCAAACGCGAGTTTTCAACCTAGCTAAAATATAAACAAATTGTGATTTTCTGGGTCAGCCTTTGTGCACTTCCTACAAATTAAATATTATTTTGAAGCTCTTGCAATACAGAATATGGAAATAACGTTTTATCAGTTCTGAAAATGTCCTCAAAGTGAATCATTTTTACCAACACGGGTCATTTGTTTACAGCATTAGCATCTTAGCAGCGGCGCTAACTAATGGAGCTACTGTGTACAAGGCCACTTTTTAAGATCATCTTCCCATCCCTCGATAGTGGTGGGAAGTGGTATGATTATATTACTGTTTTGAGGTGCAAGAGGTTGTGTTCCTGCATTTCTGATGCCGAAGTCATTGTTTTTTAACAAGGAAAAGTGTCCCATTTCAGTGACAACCATATGTTGTAAACTAGTACCGGAAGTTGCTACCATAATTCACGCAAGGCATCATAGGGCCTAGGAATAAGGTTGATACATTTCCTTATTTTCCACTACATATATTGTTGGATCCCAGCCAGGATGTCCATGTGGACCCCACAATAAGTTAAACCTCCTGGGCTGTCTTATGAGTGTCTTATGTGTGGATTTGTCCACGCTTTCCATATTGGTCCCATCTATGTTTTCCCATATGGACTTTACCTATGGCATGGGTGTTAAGTATTCCCCCATACTAACAGATAGGCAGCATGGACGTGACGTCAGCATGCCATGCCTATTTAAGGGGACTGTTGGTGGGAGTCGTCTTCTTTGGCACTCTGCCTCGGTAACCGCAACAGCCTGTATAGCCATAGGGTTTGCTTACACGTCAGCTACACTATGACACATGTACCATTATTGTCTCGGCAATAAAGTTCAGGTTCAGTAAAACTCCTGCCTCCGCTGCCCTGTTTTCCAGACATAACAAATGGCAATGAGAAGAAAACTTGGCCTTCCAAAGGAAAACTCAACGTTTCTCCTGAAGAGAGGCGTGTGTCGGGCACCCCGGCCTTAGAGTTTGGCGGCTAGATGAGTCAGGTTTGACCAGCGCTGACAGCGAGTGGGTGAGTCAGTCCAGCAGTTTGTTGCCGACCACCGCAGTTTGGCCAGTGTATGTGAATTTGGACACTTATAGGAGGAGATTGTGTGAGACAAGTTGTTGGAGAATGCTACAAATTTTAAGCTGCGGTTGAAATTGTTTATGGTGCCGGATGGCCTGATGTTAGCTAAAGCACTAGAGATAATGTCCCAGCTAGAGCGAAAAGAGGCTGCTCAGTTAGCACTGCAGTTAGCGGGCCCCGGCCCGTGTTCCCCACAGTCAGCTCTGCTGGTACAGACGGTGGCCCAGGTTGCTGAGCCTGCCGACCCCACACCTTCTCAGGAGGGCCCCGAGGTAGACACCGCGGAACAGCAGGGCACCACAGCACAACAACCCAGCGTCAAACTCAGCTTGGGAGATGACAACTCGTCTCACTTCAATAAGGAAAAAGTCAGATGAAATGCAACATGACAATTCAGACTGAGGTCGCTTTGGAAAATATCAGATACGTATCCGAATCACCCCTCATGGATCGTCATCTTATCGTGGTGGGGGGGTTGCGTGCCCTAGTGATCCCAGGAGCTATGTTGTCCGTTGCAATTTGCCTCTGGTTGGGTCACCCAAGATAAAATGGTTCTAGGTGGAGGGCCAGACTAAGAACGATCCAACAGGCTCTCATGATGAATGCTAGAACAAGGATTCAGTGTACCCCGCCTGGTATGGGGTTTCCAGGGCCCCACCCTGGAGCCAGGCCTGGGGGAGGGGCTCAATGGCTAGCATCTGGTGGCTGGGTTTCCACCCATGGGACCCGGCTGGGCTCAGCACGAAGGAGTTACATGGGTCAGCCCTCCAGTGGGCTCACCACCTGCAGGAGGGACCATGAGGGTCCAGTGCCATGTGGATCAGGTGGCAGTCAAAGGCGGAGACCTTGGTGGTCTGATCCCAAGCTTCCTAAACTGGCTTTTGGGATGTGGAATGTCACCTCTCTGGTTGGGAAGGAGCTGGAGCTTGTGCATGAGGTTGAGAGATACCGGCAAGATATGGTTGGCCTCACCTCAACACACAGCTCCGGTTCCAGAACCAGTCTCCTGGAGAGGGGCTGGAGCTTGACCTACTCTGGAGTTGCCCTGGGCAAGAGGTGACAAGCAGGGGTGGGTATTCTTGTATTCCCCCACCTTGCTGCCTCTATATTGGAATCTTCCCTGGTGGACGAAAGGGTTGTTTTCCTGCGCCTTCGGGTTGGGAAACAGGTCCTGACCATCATTTGTACCTATGCTCCAAAATGATGGTTCAGAGTACCCACCCTTTTTGGAGTCTCTGACTGGGGTGCTGAAGCGTGCTCCTCTTGGAGACTCCATTGTCCTACTGGGGGACTTCAATGCACACGTGGGCAAAGACAGTGAAACCTGGAGGGGGTGTGATTGGGAGGAATGGCCTGCCCAATCCGAGTGGTGTTCAGTTATTGGACTTCTGTGCTAACCACAGTTTGTCCATAATGAGCACCATGTTCAAGCATAAGGGTGTCCATATGTGCACCTGGCACCAGGACACCCTATGTCACAGGTCGATGGTCGATTTTGTTATCATGTCATCAGACCTGCGATTGTATGTCTTGGGCACTCAGGTAAATAGAGGTGCAGAGCTATCAACTGATTACCACCTGGTGGTGAGTTGGATCCGATGGCAGGGGAGGATGTCATTCAGACCTGGTAGACCCAAACGTATAGTGAGGGTGTGCTGGGAATGTCTGGCTGAGGCCCCTGTCCAGGAGGTCTTCAACTCCCACCTCCGGAAGAACTTCAACCACATTCTGAGGGAGTCTGGAGACTCTTTGCCAAAAGGAGCTTCATACAGTACACAGTGGTGTGAAAAAGTATTTGGCCCCTTCCTGATTTCTCATTTTTTGTATGTTTGTCACACTTAAATGTTTCAGCTCATCAACCAAATTTAAATATTAGACAAAGATAGCACAAGTAAACACAAAATGCAGTTTTTAAATGAAGGTGTTTATTATTAAGGGAAAAAAATCCAAACCTACATGGCCCTGTGTGAAAAAGTGATTGCCCCCTAAACCTAATAGCTGTTGGGCCACCCTTAGCAGTAACAACTGCAATCAAGCATTTGGAATAACTGGCAATGAGTCTTTTACAGCACTGTGGAGGAATTATGGCCCACTCATCTTTGCAGAATTGTTGTAGTTTAGCCACATTGGAGGGTTTTCGAGCATGAACCGCATTTTTAAGGTCATGCCATAGAATCTCAATCAAATTCAGGTCAGGACTTTGATTAGGCCACTCCAAAGTCTTCATTTTGTTTCTCTTAAGCCATTCAGAGGTGGACTTGCTGGTGTGGTTTGGATCATTGTCCTGCTGCAGAACCCAAGTGCGCTTCAGCTGAGGTCACGAACAAATGGCCGGACATTCTCCTTCAGGACTTTTTGGTAGACAGCAGAATTCATGGTTCCATTTACCACAGCAAGTCTTCCAGGTCCTGAAGCAGCAAAACAGCTCCAGACCATCGCACTACCACCACCACCACATTTTACTGCTGGTATGATGTTCCTTTTCTGAAATGCTGTGTTACTTTTACGCCAGATGTAATGGGACACACACCTTCCAAAAAGTTCAGCTTTTGTCTCATTAGTCCACAAAGTATTTTCCCAAAAGTCTTGGGGATCATCAAGATATTTTCTGGCAAAACTGAGATGAGCCTTTATGTTCTTTTTGCTCAGCAGTGGTTTTCGTCTTGGAACTCTGCTATGCAGGACATTTTTGCCCAGTCTCTTTCTTATGGTGGAGTCATGAACACTGACCTTACTGAGGCAAGTGAGGCCTGCAGTTCTTTGAATGTTGTTGTGGGGTCTTTTGTGATCTCTTGGATGAGTCATTGCTGTGGGGTAATTTTGGTTGGCTGGCCACTCTTGGGAAGATTAACCACTGTTCCATGTTTTCACCATTTGTTGATAATGGCTCTTACTGTGGTTCGCTGGAGTCCCAAAGCTTTAGAAATGGCTTTATTGTGGTGCACATATGTAGTTTCACGGGCTCACATGTATATGACTGTTCATATTCTCTCATGTATATTCCTGTGTGCTTATTTTGGCTTCACGTCTGAAGAGGAACAAAAGGTCTGGACCTCCTGGGGATAAGAGGAGGACAAGAGAGTTGGCCTTTTGATATGCAAAGAGATGGACATGAATGATTTCCTGACCACCCAGGTTTGGGTGGAAGAGAGAGGAACTGCAGGGGGGATGCATTGTGTTTGGGATTTAAAGACAATGGGATTTTGTACTTTGATGTCAGGGGTATAAGACTGGCAGATGTTGGGGTTTTTCCTTCTTCTGCTTTTGAATGTTGGAGAGTGTGTTGAGAATAAAATGGAACCTGAGAAATAACTCTGCCTCATCCTTTCCACACAATCTCCACACTGGTGACCTTAAGACGTATTATGGCCGGAGACGATTCTCCTGCACCGGACTCATCAGGAGCCAGCCAAGCTAATGCAGCTACCACAGTCCAGCTTCCGGACTTCTGGCAGAACAGTCTGCACTCCTGGTTTAACGCAGTTGAGGCACAGTTCCATCTTCGGAAGGTTTCGGCAGACGCCACAAAGTTCTACCATGTAGTTGCAAAGCTGGACAACCACACAGCCCAGCGTGTAGAGAGCCTGATCAACCACCCGCCAGACGACGACAAGTACGGCACTTTGAAGGCTGCTCTCATCCGTTTTTTCACCCCCTCGCTGGGAGAGCGAGCAGAGGAGCTCCTGGCATTGACTGAGTGTGAGGTCGACAGACCTGCAGACCTGATGGTGAAGATGCTGAGTTTGAGAGACGCCGAAGATGATGGCTTTATTTTCGCCCACCTTTTCCTCAGGACACTACCGCCAGCGGTGAGAGTTACCCTGGCCAGTTCACAGCTGCTGGCCCACCGAGACTACCACGAGCTGGGCCAGGAGGCGCAACGACTCATCGACGGCCATAGACGACACACGGCCACGACCGCAGCAGCGGAGCTGGGCGCAACATCCGGAGATGGCAGGGGGCCAGAGGCTGCAGCACCAGACTCACCGACGACAGCAGCGACAGGGGCCAGGAGGCGCAGAGCGGACAACGTCCTTTGCTTTTACCATCAGCGTTTCGCCGAGAGGGCATGCAAGTGCATTCCACCGTGCCAATTCAAGCGCTCGGGAAATACCAAGACCGGGAGTCGGTAGCAGCTGCGGCTCTCGGCGAGGAGAACAAGCTGCTCTACTTGAGGGACGCGCGATCGGGGAGGCACTTCCTCGTGGACACAGGCTCCCAGCTGAGTTTCATCACACCTTCCTACGCTGACCGGCTGGCGTCTTCCAGTGGCCCTGTGGTGTCAGCAGCGAACGGCTCGGTGATTAAGACCTTCGGGGAGAAGACCCTGTCTCTGTCGTTACACGGCCGCACATTCGAGTGGACTTTCATCATAGCGGCAGTCAATTTCAACATGTTAGGTGCTGATTTTTTGTGCTCACATGGTTTGTTGGTCGATCTTGCTAACAGACGCCTGGTTAATGCACTCTCTTTTTCTTCTATTCCCTGCACAGCGCGAGTGGCTCCGCCAGCAGCACAAGCCAACGTCACAGCTGCAGGTGGTAAGTTCCACACACTCCTCACTCAGTTTCCAGCACTCACAATGCCAACGTTTTCGGCGACCGTGGCTAAACACGGGGTGGAGCATTTTATTACTACCACCGGACCGCCCGTTTTTGCAAAAGCTCGGCGCTTGGATTCAGCTAAACTGGCCATAGCGCGCGAGGAGTTCGCCAACCTGGAAAAATTGGGCATCATCCGACATTCAAAGTGCCCTTGGGCTTCACCGCTTCACATGGTCCCTAAAACTGATAGCTCGTGGTGGCCGTGTGGTGATTTTCGCAGGCTGAACAATGCTACAGCACACAACCGCTACCCAGCCCCACATATCCAGGATTTTTCAGTTCATTTGGCGGGGACTCGCATTTTTTCTAAGATAGACCTGGTACGCAGTTATCATCAGGTCCCAGTCCGCGCTGAGGACATACCCAAAACAGCGGTAATAACTCCTTTTGGGCTTTTTGAGTTTTTGTGCATGCCATTTGGGCTTAAAGGCGCAGCACAGACTTTCCAACGCATGATGGACGCGGTGTTGCGCGATCTCCCTTTCGTGTTTGTCTACCTGGACGACATTTTGGTAGCCAGTGCGTCCGAAGACGAACACGAAAATCACCTCACGGCAGTTTTCCGGAGGTTGGCGGAGCACGGGCTAATAATCAACCCAGCGAAGTGTCAGTTCGGGGTGATGCAGATTGATTTTTTGGGGCATCGCATCTCTCCCGAAGGAGCAGTTCCTCTGCCTGACAAGGTGCACGCGGTGGCAAATTTTCCCCAGCCACAAACGGTCAAAGCGTTACAGAAGTTTTTGGGAATGGTGAATTTTTATAACCGTTTCCTCCCCCGCGCGGCGCAGCTCATGCAACCATTGTACGCTGCGCTTAAAAAACAAAAACCCACAAATAAAATCGAATGGTCTCCTGAGCGCGAGCGTGCATTCTCTGAAGTCAAAACAGCCTTGGCAAACGCTGCGTTGTTAGCGCATCCAGTCCCAACGGCCCGCATGGCGCTCACTACTGACGCGTCAGATGTGGCCATAGGGGCGGTTGTGGAACAGTATGTGGCTGGAGCCTGGCAGCCGCTCGTATTTTTCAGTAGGACTTTGCGTGATAGTGAGCGAAAATACAGCGCATTCGACAGGGAGTTGTTAGCTCTCCATTTGGCTATTCGTCACTTCCAGTTTTGGCTGGAGGGACGCCGTTTCACCGCGTTTGTTGACCACAAGCCGCTGACTTTTGTGATGGCCAAGATTTTGGAACCTTGGTCGGGCCGGCAGCAGAGACAGCTGGCCGCTATTTCGGAGTTCACTACCGATATCCAGCATGTAGCAGGTAAACTTAACGTAGTGGCAGACTGCCTCTCGCGTGCCGTGGCTGCTCCAGCCCGCGCAGAGGTAGATTTCGCAGCTGTTGCCGCGGACCAGGGTAGCGGCGCAGAAGTGCGCGTGGCCCCAGTCCGCGTAGGGATAGATTACGCAGCCATGGCAGCGGAGCAGGGCGGCGACGCGGACGTGCACGCGCTCCAGTCTGGACCAACAGGGTTAAGGCTGGAGGACAGGGTGCTGCAAGATGGTATGCCCCCCTAATCTGCGATGTTTCCACCGGGCGACCCCGTCCGGTGGTTCCGGCCTCGTGATGCCGCCGCGTTTTTGACTTGATCCATTCGCTGGCGCACCCGGGGGTGCGCACTTCGGTCAAAAGGGTAGGGGAGAAATTTGTATTGCCGGGCCTGCGCAAGCAAGTTAGAGAGTGGGCGGCAGCCTGCGTGGCCTGTCAGCGGGCCAAAGTGCATAGACACACGAGAGCTCCTTTGGAGCCGTTTCATATTCCAGCTAAAAGGTTTGATCATGTCCATGTGGACCTTGTAGGCCCCCTACCTCCCTCGCAAGGGTGCACACATCTTCTGACAATGGTTGACCGCACCACGCGCTGGCCAGAAGTGGTTCCCCTGTCATCAACCACAGCCGAGGAGGTGGCACGCGCTTTTTTAACTGCATGGGTAGCGCGTTTTGGAGTTCCGTCGGATATTACGTCTGACAGAGGCCCACAATTTGTTTCCAAACTTTGGTCAGCGATGGCCCGCAGCCTGGGGGCAACGATTCACCGCACGACCGTGTATCACCCGCAGGCTAACGGGTTATGCGAATGTTTTCACAGGTCGCTGAAGGCGGCTCTCAGAGCGTCGCTTACGGATGCAAATTGGGTTGACAAACTACCATGGGTTCTATTGGGGTTGCGTTCTGCACCTAAAGAGGATTTAGACGCCTCCCCAGCGGAGCTAGTGTTCGCACAGCCACTTCGGCTGCCTGGAGAATTTCTCCCTGACAACCCAGTGCCAGAGTTCTCCTCGGCTCAGCAGTTGCAGAATAGCAATGGCCCAAGTGTCCTACCAGGCCCCGTTCACCACAGTTTTCCGCGTGTTTTTGTGCCTAAAGCTTTAAAAAATGCGGAGTTTGTTTTTGTCAGACATGATGCCCACCGCACAGCTCTGCGACTGCCTTACGATGGACCATTTAGAGTGCTAGAAACAGGTGATATGCATTTTTTGCTAGATTTGGGGGGCAGAAAGGAGATGATTGGCATAGACAGACTCAAACCTGCTTTTGTGATGGCTGACGAAACTGTGCAGTTGGCGAGGGCCCCGCGACGGGGTAGACCCCCTAGGGAGCATTCCCCAGTACACTCACAGAGATTGACTAACAGTTTTAATCCCCAGACAGCAGCTCCACAGCAGGAGGACGCCGCGGAAGAGGTCAAGCCCGCCTGCAGCAGATACGGCAGACGGTTGAGACCAAGACGGCATGTGGACTGACGTGTGGCGATTGTATTATGACATGCAATCTGTGTTTGTTTGTTCCATCTTAGACGTTTGGGGGGGGGGGTTATATGTGGCACACATATGTAGTTTCACGGGCTCACATGTATATGACTGTTCATATTCTCTCATGTATATTCCTGTGTGCTTATTTTGGCTTCGCGTCTGAAGAGGAACAAAAGGTCTGGACCTCCTGGGGATAAGAGGAGGACAAGAGAGTTGGCCTTTTGATATGCAAAGAGATGGACATGAATGATTTCCTGACCACCCAGGTTTGGGTGGAAGAGAGAGGAACTGCAGGGGGGATGCATTGTGTTTGGGATTTAAAGACAATGGGATTTTGTACTTTGATGTCAGGGGTATAAGACTGGCAGATGTTGGGGGTTTTTCCTTCTTCTGCTTTTGAATGTTGGAGAGTGTGTTGAGAATAAAATGGAACCTGAGAAATAACTCTGCCTCATCCTTTCCACACAATCTCCACATTATAACCTTTTCCAGACTGGTAGATCTCAGTTACTTTGTTTCTCATTTGTTCCTGAATTTCTTTGGATCACAGCATGATGTCTAGCTTTTGAGAATCTTTTGGTCAACTTCACTATGTCAGGCAGGTCCTATTTAAGTGATTTCTTGATTGAGAACAGGTGTGGCAGTAATCAGGCCTGGGTGTGGCTAGAGAAATTGAACTCAGCTTTCCAAAGATATCATAAACCACAGTTACTGTAATTTATATTTTAACGGGGGGGGGGTCACTTTTTCGCACAGGGCCATGTAGGTTTGGATTTTTTACCCTTAATAAACACCTTCATTTAAAAACTGCATTTTTTGTTTACTTGTGTTATCTTTGTCTAATATGTAGCATCATTCCCTTGACTCATCAATAAAATTACTCCTCTCCTTAAAGAAGTTGTTTCACCCAAAAAGCCTGGTCAAGAATTGTTTTTAAACATCCAGGGACCACCACTGAAACCGCATTCCTTTGTGCGGAGGCACAATAAGGACCCCTTTTAACCGATTAAGTTGACATCATAAATCCCTGAAAGCTTCCTCCCATCCAACAGTTTATGCCTTAACAAATCTTTGACATTTCACAGACTCTGAAGTGCATCTTACGGTCAATAGGAATTATCCACAGCTCAACAATTCCCCCCTGGTGGATGCCTCTGGAATATGTTCGCTTTTGACTCTACAGGTTAAACTGAGATTAATTAATCAAATGACTGCCTTTGTTACAAAACTCTCACTTCTTAGATTATTTTCTTTTTCAGGACACTCTGGAAGATCAAGTGGGACTGACAATATCATTCTGGTTTGGGATATTTCATTAATCTTGATTTTAAATGTGTGCATGAATGTTTAAATGCTTAAATATATCTTATTCCAATGCATGCTAATAATATAAGTACCAGTTTATAAACGTGCATGCTCACTGGAGTTAGTCATGAATCACTGAAGTAGCGTAGACTTTATACATAAGTATATTAATTAATTTTCAGTGTATCAAGATATGTTCTATCCTGTTGGAAAAATACCAAGTTATCTGACTGGCTCACCCAATTCCCAGTCAGCTTCCGCGGGACAAAACCCCCTTTCATTCCATTGGTTGTTTACAGACAAAGGACTGTTCTCATATTAACCCAAAGTTCATTCAACCCACCCACGACGGGAGATAATTGGCTTATTTCCATGTCAGTCAGAGTTTCCATGCAAAATTCTGCTCAGTCTTTAAGCCGAGAGATGCCCTTGTTCAGTCAGTTTTTGTGTGGAATATGGCTGTCGTCTTGCAAAAGTCTGTGTGTACTTTTCTTTAAACGTCTGGGAATTATTTAATTTTCCTTTCAGCTTAAATCTTTTATGCAGAGTCAGACTTCGTGTCCACAGATGTTTACTATCTGTATTCTGCTAAACTTTGCTAAACTTTCTTTAAATCCACCGTGTGTTTTGAAAGGAGACGGATTGTCCTCACTCTGGAAGCTGTTGTGTTCACCAGACGCACGACGCCAGAGGAATTCAGATTTGCGTGGCTTGAATTTTTTGTTATTTTTAATTTTGTCTCTTCCATTCTGTGGCTTGATCAGACTGAACTATTCAATTTAAACGGACCTGGAAGGGAAGCCACCAATCAACCATAAAGCCCTCCTTGTGTTGTCAGCCTGGCATACACTTTCGCGGCCAATGAAGAATAAGCAGCCTCACGTCGCCTGATCTCAGCTCCAACAGTTTGTCGCAGTCAAATCTCAGCTTGTGACTGCTGGACTTTGAAAGCTGCCGGACTGTGGGGAGATATCTGAGGCCAGATATCCCATATCATCTTCAGATCAAGCTTCAGCTAAGGATCCCGTGAAGCGGACCTCCTGTAAATTTGCCGGAGCAAAAAGCCCCACAAGCAGCTCGCCACCCCTGCTGCCCATGAAGTGATCCAGTCACAGACTTTGAGGGAGAGCCCAACAACAACGTAAGGGAAGCCACGTGAGCCAGATCTCTTTTGTTTCATCTGCTGAATAATGCGATGTCTGTAGCCTTAAAAGTATGCCATAATTTGCTTCATGTTTAAATTAGTTCCCAACTCTGATCATAGCTACAGAATTAAAGAGAAATTAATATTCCCTTTTCATTAAAATTCTGTTTTTACTTTCTCAGAGTGAACTCAGAATTTTTCTATAATTATATCTTATGTCATTTTCATCATAAATTTGTGTCCAATTTTATTCGTATTTTGTTACAATTAATCTCAGTCTTCCATTTCCATCACAGTTACAAATGCATACTAAGGTTTCCATGGTTATACAAATGTGTTTATACTCTGTTGCTCAATCATCAGTTCAAATGAATGTATGGCTTAATGTTGATCATTTCACCTGCTCACAAATTATTTAAATGTAATGTCATTTAATCAGAGTTTCATTAATAAAATTTATTAACTGTATGAGAGAAGTTGTTGGGAATTTCTTCTTTTTCTGTGTCTGGTTTATGAAGTTCACCCAGTATAGAATTCATGAATATTTTGAGACTGATTAATGAAAGGTTCAAGGATTAATTATTAGAAATTATTTTACCGGAGTGGTGGCTCAGTTGGTAGAACATCCGCCCCACACCCGGGAGGCAGGGGTTCAAATCCCGGCTGGGTCATGCCGAAGACCATATAAAAGTGGAACTTCCTGCCGTCCAGCTTGGTGCTCAGCAATAATGGAATGGAGGAGGGAAATCTGTGGCGGCGCCTTGCGTGGCAGCGGCCCTCTGATTCTGCACTGGGGTGTGTGTGATTAACACTGTAGATAGGTAAAGCACAATCTCGTTCTGCTGTACATGATTGGTTGTACGGTTGAATGACAATAAGGGTGAAAAAAAAAATCATCCAGATTGGACTGGTGCCCCATTTACAAGTGTTTGATGAATTATAGTATTCTTCTGTTGTGTGCGTGGACTCGAAGGCAAACCTCAGTCCCACTCACACACACTTCTAATCATAAAGTAAATAATCCTTGTACCTTATCACACTTATAATGAAATAACGCTATAAACATTTAAATTTGTTTGATGATCTGAAACATTTAAGCGTGACAAACACACAAAAAAATGAGAAATCAGGAAGGGGGCAAACACTTTTTCACACCACTGTGTACTGTATGAAGCTTCTTTTGGCAAAGTAAATCTATTTGGCACAATAAGGGAAGCAGATTTCTGTTCTGCTCACCAAACAGGACAAGCGGGAAAAAAATAGTTTTTTCCTGGCTCCATTGATGGTAAAGGTGAGTTAAATTTGTGTTTATTTTGAAAACAAAGCCTTATCTCGGAATTCTGGCAAATTAAAAGTCGAGAAAATATGGTGTTACATTGATACAGCCCTTTACTTGCACTTAATTTTGATTGGGTGAGCTGAAACAGACAGGCGGACAGACGGATACACACAACCATCCACACACAGATGCATTGAATAATTACCATATGCCTCCATTTTCACGGAGGTTTAAAAAAAGTTACAAGGACCCAGTGTACCCAAAGGACCCAAATGGGTCCGCCCTCCAGTGGCCTCACCACCTGCAGGAGGGTTCACAGGATCGTGATGCTATGTGAGCTGGGTGACAGTCGAAGCTACTCTTCTTGAAAGTTTGCCCCTGTGGAGAAAGGAATAGACTAGGCAATGAGCTGAATGACACAAGGTTTTATTCTTTCTCCAACAGCGTAACAGCAAAACAGCGATCCTGGGTCTCTGTGCATTCCCCTTTTATATCTTTAATTCCATGCATCGAGACCAGGAACTTCCAACCATCATACATTGTTGTTTAACAAAGGAATATGTGGCACATTAACATAAGATACACCAGCGCTGCTTTCACACCTTCATACCTGTCAAGGCATACCTCATGCCTCCCTTATTGGGGAGGCTTTCACACCTGTACTGACCTCATGCCTCCCTTATTGGGGGGGCTTTCACACCTGTACTGAGTATTTATCGGCAGATGAAAGAAAACTGAAGCAAAAAAAAAAAAAAAAAACTAAACAAACAGCAACTGCAACATGAACTATTTCAAACATATTTATTCAAATGTACACTTATATGGACACGATCTTGAGCCATAACTTTTTGGTAATGTGAAAATAATAAGCCAAGTAGCACAAAAAAAATTAAATAAAAATAAATGATATTAATAATAAATAAATAAAAATAAATAAAAAAATATTTTTCAAATTTACATTAGCACAAGGTAGATTGTTTAATTTGAAAGTACACAATAAGAATTATTCTGAATATAGTTCTTAATTGGCAGCTAGATACTGTATATACACTTGGAATTAAAGAGTTTTTAATTGTCAGCTTTGTTACACTAATGCACTTGGATGAACTTGAAACAAGAAAATGTTCACTGATGCTAATCACTGCTTAGGTGCGCTTGTGGAGGATCGAAATAAGTGCAGGCGGACACGAGTGAAGTTTAAAAGGGTGCTTCATGCAGACAATCAACTTATATACCCGGCTAATGCATGCATGGCACATTAGCATCACAGTAGACAGCAGGAAAGCATATACATTTGCATTAGTCACACATATCAGGCGCAGCATTACTGGCGCCGGGATTCCTCTCTGTTCCGGAGCCGCAGAAGGTGCGAGGCGCTTCTATAACGATCAGTCCACACCTCTCACTGTTGTGATAATTGCTCACGCTGATCGCTCTGCCAGCTCGCTGTGGGGGTCACACGAGGTGTTCCTCTTTTCCCGTATATTTTTCTTTTTGGAGTACAGAAATGGCAATACGCCCGTATTTGCTAAAATTGCATTTTCCCCGTATTAAAATACGGCGAAACCGTATCACTTGACACCTATGCACCTTTCTTCTCTCCGCGGCTCCGGTCATTCTTCCAGTCCCTGGGGAGTGGATAGACCTAACTGTCCCGTCTGATACCCCCCCCCCCCCCCCCACCAGTGACACCTCCTCCTTCGGTCCATTGTTCTCCCTTCCCCTTGCCTTCTCTGGGTGGAAAAAAACCCACACAGCAAACCCCCCCCCCCCCAACACCCAGAAGGGGCACTAACCCCCCCGTCCTTTGGGCTCGAGCCAGCGCCCATAGCGGCTGTAGCAGGGGTTGCTGATCCAGTAGTACCGTCCTACTGGTGAGGTGGACTGGAGGGCACATCAGTCTGTGGAGGGAAATGGGGAGGGGGGGTGGAACACATCAGCTTCGCGAGCACAGGTCCCTGCCGAGGGATCGCCAAGTTGCGGAGCTAACAACAGTGGGCACCCACGCCGGGGTCCGGTGCACATCGTGCCTGCCAAAAACAAAACTGGCCTTCTGCAAGCTTCTTGGGACGAATGTGCGGGGAAAACAATGGTGGGCCGGACCGGGTCGCTCCCAGCCTCCGTCTGTGTAAAAATTGCGTGGGCGGATCAGTCTCGGCGTGGGGTTTTCTGGTAAAAACACTCCGGGGATCAGCAACGGCTGAGAAAAAAACGAGTTCTGCTGGGGAGGCTGCCAAATCCTCCTCTGGTGCAGAGCACAGCCCTAAGCTGCGGAGGCTGCCAAATCCTCCTTAGGTGCGGAGCGCAGCCCTAAAAGAACCCAGGGCCAGCGATCGACCCAATTTGCGTCCGTGAGCATACCGTCCGTGTCCGCTCACCAAATGTCCTGATGGTGGATCCATTGGTGGCCATAAGCTCGGGACCACTGCTCCCTGCCTCCCTGTCTGCATTGACCGGCAGGATGAGGCTCTTCTGGGAGCCACAGTCCACCAGAGACCGTCTCCCCGAACGTGTGTCTGTGACATACAGCAGCTTGTTTCTGTTGCTGGCAGTCATAGCTGCTACTGATTGCTGGCTGTGCCATTTCCCGACTTCTTGCATTGGCATGGTGGCACACATCGCTGGGCATTTGAGCCAAAACAGCAATGATAGAAGCAGATTGCCCAATTCCCGCATCTCCTGGCGTCTGCTCTGGCTACCACCAACAGCTCCTTGACCTCACTGGAATTCCTCCTGGACGCCGGCAGCTCCTGGAGCAGGCTTGTTGCCTAGTGTGTGGCGTGCGCGTCCAGCGCCGCGACCACATAGTAGTATCTTGTGTCATCCATAATTATCCTGCGGAGCGTGAACTGGGCTTCTATGTGCAAAAAATATGCTGCTAGGTCATGAAGTCAGAAGTCTGGGAGCTTGCCTGAAACAGCGCACGGGGTGCTGGTGCGCTCCCTCAAGGTAGTCTCCGGGGCAGTGCTTGACTCACTCTCCATGGCACGTCTTAGGGTCACCAGTGTGGAGAAAGGAATAGGCTAGGGAACAAACTAAACGATACAAGGTTTTATTCTTTCTCCAACAACATACAGACGTGGACAAAATTGTTGGTACCCCTCTGTTAATGAAAGAAAAACCCACAATGGTCACAGAAATAACTTGAATCCGACAAAAGTGGTAATAAATAAAAATTCTATGAAAATTAACCAATGAAAATCAGACAATGCTTTTGAATTGTGGTTGAACAGAATTATTTTAAAAAACAAACTGATGAAACAGGCCTGGACAAAAATGATGGTACCCCTAGAAAAGATTGAAAATAATGTGACCATAGGGACATGTTCAACCAAGATATGTCCTCTAACATCACAGGTGTCTACAAACTTGTAATCAGTCAGTCGGCCTAGTTAAAGGGTGACAAGTAGTCACTGTGCTGTTTGTTGACATGGTGTGTACCACAGAGGAAGCAAAGGAGAGAGTTGTCTCAGGAGATTAGAAAGAAAATTAATAAGACCATCTCCAAGCAGCTTGATGTTCCTGTGACTACAGTTGCACATATTATTCAGAAATTTAAGATCCACGGGACTGTAGCCAACCTCCCTGGACGTGGCCACAGGAGGAGACGGATAATACGAATGGTAACAAAAGAGCCCAGAATAACCTCTAAACACATTCAGGGTGAACTCCAAGGTCAAGGTACATCAGTGTCAGATCGCACCATCCGTTGTTGTTTGAGGCAAAGTGGACTTCATGGGAGACGACCAAGGAGGACACCACTGTTAAAAACAAATCATAAAAAAGTCAGACTGGAATTTGCCAAACTGCATGTTGACAAGTCACAAAGCTTCTGGGAGAATGTCCTATGGACAGATGAGACAAAACTGGAACTTTTTGGCAAGGCACATCAGCTCTATGTTCACAGACGCAAAAATGAAGCATACCAAGAAAAGAACACTGTCCCCACTGTGAAACATGGAGGAGGTTCTGTTATGTTCTGGGGCTGCTTTGCTGCATCTGGCACAGGGTGTCTTGAATCTGCAGGGTACAATGAAATCTCAAGACTATCAAGGTATTCTAGAGAGAAATGTGCTGCCCAGTGTCAGACAGCTTGGACTCAGTTGCAGGTCATGGGTCTTGCAACAGGATAATGACCCAAAACACACAGCTAAAAACACCCAAGAATGGCTAAGAGTGAAACATTGGACTATTCTGAAGCGGCCTTCAATGAGCCCTGATCTAAATCCTATTGAACATCTGTGGAAGGAGCTGAAACATGCCGTCTGGAGAAGGCACCCTTCAAACCTGAGACAACTGGAGCAGTTTGCTCATGAGGAGTGGGCCAAAATACCTGCTGAGAGGTGCAGAAGTCTCATTGACAGTTACAGAAATTGTTTGATTGCAGTGATTGCCTCAAAAGGTTGTGCAACAAAATATTAAGTTATGGGTACTGTAGAAGCTGGGTTAATCATCTCAGACTGGATGCAGAGGGTAAACAGAGAAGGACAATAGGTATTGAGATGAGAGAGATTATGGTGAGGTAGCAGGAAGAGGTAGTTGGGGGGAGAAGGGGTGAATGCATTGTGATGCGAGAAGTCATGCAGATGTGAGATGGGCAGTTGATATAAAAGGAGAGACCCTAGTGTATTGAGACATGCTTTTTTGTGTATGATTGATGGAGGGTGAATAAAGTCGTCTGCTGCATAAGTCTGCACACTATTTGCTAGTGCTATTTGCTATTTGCTAGTTATTTGCACACTCCACACTGGTGACCCCTTGATGAATTATGGAACACGAGGCAAGAACCCTGTTGTTGGCCCGGACGGGGAGCCCCAGCAATGCAGCAAGCATCCCAGAGACGGCCCAGACGGGAACCCCCAGCAACGCGTGCGCTGTTTCGGTCAAACTACCGGACTTTTGGCTGCACAACCCGCAGTCTTGGTTCTACCACACCGAGGCTCATGCTGGCCACACGTGACTACTGTGCGCTAGCCCAGGAGGCAGATCGGATCATCCTCACCACCAGAGCCCTCACAGTGAACACGGTGGCGTCGGAACCCAGCGAGACGACCAGCGGAGGCAAGGAGCCAGCGACGGTAGCGGCAGTGGGGGCCAGGAAGCACCAGAGAGACACGCTCTGCTTCTACCACCGCCGCTTTGGAGAGAACGCACGCAGATGTGTGCCACCGTGCCAGTTCAAGAGGACATACCCAAAACAGCGGTAATAACTCCGTTTGGCTTGTTTGAGTTTTTATGCATGCCCTTCAGATTAAAAGGCGCGGCACAGACATTCCAACGCATGATGGATGCGGTGTTGCGCGATCTGCTGTTTGTGTTTGTCTACCTGGATGATATCCTGGTGGCCAGCGCGTCCGAGGACGAACACGTAACCCACTTCAGGACGGTTTTCCAGAGGTTGGAAGAGCAGGGGTTAATAATCAACCCAGCGAAATGCCAGTTTGGAGTGACGGGGATTGACTTTTTGGGGCACCGCGTCTCACCGGAGGGAGCAATACCCTTGCCCGACAAGGTGCGCGCCGTGGCAAATTTTCCCCCGCCTCAGACGGTCAGGGTGCTGCAAGGGTTTTTGGGGATGGTTAACTTTTATAACCAGTTCCTCCCCCATGCAGCTCAGCTCATGCAGTCATTGTACGCCGAACTCAAGAAACGGAAACTGGCGGACTGAGTCGAATGGACTCCGGAGCGGGAGCAGGCATTCTCTGAGGTTAAAACAGCCCTGGCAAACACTGCACTGTTGGCGCACCCGGACCCGGCAGCCCGGATAGCGCTCACTACCAACGCCTCGGATGTGGCCATAGGGGCCATCGTGGAGCAACGCGTCGCCTGTTCTTGGCAGCCGCTCGCCTTTTTCAGCAGGGCTTTGTGCGACGGTGAGCGTAAATACAGCGCATTCGACAGGGAGTTGCTGGCTCTCCACCTGGCCATACGCCACTTCCAGTTCTGGCTGGAAGGGCGCAGCTTCACCGCGTTCGTGGACCACAAGCTGCTAACGTTCGCGATGGCCAAGGTTTCGGAACCATGGTCGGGCCGGCAGCAGAGACAGCTGGCCGCGATCTCGGAGTTTACTACCGATATTCAGCATGTGTCGGGTAAAATGAATGTGGTGGCGGACTGCCTCTCGCGCGCAGTAGTGGCCCCGGTCTGCGTGGGGATAAATTATACAGTCATGGCCGCAGAGCAGATTGGCGATGCAGACGTGTGCGCGCTCCAGTCTGGACCAACAGGATTAAGGCTGGAGAGCAGAGTACTGCAAGACGGCAGTCCCCCCCACCACCACCACCACCAATCTGCGACGTCTCTACAGGACGCCCGCGCCCAGTGGTCCCAGTTGCTTGGCGCCGCCGAGTGTTTGAGTCAGTTCACGCTCTGGCGCACACAGGAGTGCGCGCGTCAGTCAAAATGGTGGGAGCAAAGTTCGTATGGCCAGGCCTGTGCAAACAAGTGAAAGAGTGGGCGGCAGCCTGCGTAGCGTGCCAACGAGCTAAAGTACACAGACACGTGAAGGCCCCTTTGGAACCGTTTTGTATACCAGCTAAGAGGTTCGACCATGTTCACGTGGACCTCGTGGGCCCCCTCCCGCCATCGCAGGGGTGCACGCACCTTCTGACAGTGGTGGACCGCACCACACGCTGGCCAAAAGCAGTCCCGCTGGCGGCAACCACGTCCGCGGACATGGCGCGCGCTTTTTTGGCGGCATGGGTGGCACGTTTTGGCATCCCATTGGACATCACATCCAATAGGGGCCCACAGTTTGTTTCCGACCTCTGGTCAGCGATGGCCCGTAGCCTGGGTGTTGCAATTCATCGCACAACCGCATACAACCCGCAGGCCAATGGGTTATGTGAGCGTTTTCATAGGTCACTGAAAGCAGCGCTCAGGGCTTCGCTGACGGATGCAAATTGGGTGGACCGGTTGCCGTGGGTTTTACTGGGGTTGCGTTCCGCACCAAAAGAGGATTTGGAGGCTTCCCCGGCGGAGCTCGTTTTTTCTCAACCACTGCGGCTCCCCGGGGAATTTTTGCCAGATAATTCTGCGCCGAACAACTGTCCGTCTCAGCGTTTGCAGCATAGCGCAGATACAGGCACGCTGCCGGGCCCGGCACACCACTGTTTTCCACGCACTTTTGTGCCAAAAACTTTGAAGAACGCGGCGTTCGTGTTTGTCAGGCACGATGCCCACCGCCCCCCATTGCGCCCACCCTACGATGGCCCATTCAGAGTGGTGGAAACAGGGGACAAACATTTTTTGTTAGACTTGGGGGGTCGTCGGGAGAAAATATGTATAGACAGACTTAAGCCCGCCTTTGTGGTGGTGGAGTAGCAAATGTTGAGAACTCCCCAGGTAGAAGATTCATCAGAGCCGTCACACGGGCAAGTCGAAGGCCCCCCCCCCTCACCATGGCCCACCCACAGACAGACACACCCCCAGGAGCCCCCCACCGACACAGCAGCTCCACGGAGGCGGAAAACCCCCGTTACAGCAGATACAGTACTGGAGGAGACTGAAGCCAAAAGGACGTGAGGACTGAAACTCGGTCTGAGATTCTGGGGGGGCAGTGTAGAAGCTGGGTTAATCATCTCAGACTGGATGCAGAGGGTAAACAGAGAAGGACAATAGGTATTGAGATGAGAGAGATTATGGTGAGGTAGCAGGAAGAAGTAGTTGGGGGGAGAAGGGGTGAATGTATTGTGATGCGAGATGTCATGCAGATGTGAGAAGGGCGGTTGATATAAAAGGAGAGACCCTGGTGTATTGAGACATGCTTTTTCTGTGTATGATTGATGGAGGGTGAATAAAGTGTCTGCTGCATAAGTCTGCCTCTGTTATTTGCACACTCCACAGTACCATCATTTTTGTCCAGGCCTGTTTCATGAGTTTGTTTTTTAAAATAATTCTGTTGAACCACAATTCAAAAGCATTGTCTGATTTCCATTGGTTAATTTTCATAGAATTTTTATTTATTCCCGCTTTTGTCAGATTCAAGTTATTTTTGTGAACATTGTGGGTTTTTCTTTCATTAACAGAGGGGTACCAACAATTTTGTCCACGTCTGTAACAGCAAAGCAGTGATCCTGGGTCTCTGTGCATTCCCCTTTTATATCTTTAATTCCATGCATCGAGACCCGGAACTTCCAACCATCATACACTGTTGTTTAACAAAGGAATGTGTGGCACATTAACATAACATACACAGGCACTGCTTTCACACCTTTCTTCTCTCTGAGGCTCCAGTCATTCTTCCTCTCCCCCTGGGGCGGATAGGCCTAACTGTCCTGTCTGATAACCCTCCCCCCCCCCACCCCGGTGACACCTCCTCCTTTGGTCCATTGTTCTCCCTTCCCCTTGCCTTCTCTGGGTGGAGAAAAACCCCACATCATGCCCCCACACCCCCACAACCCGGATCCTTGAATGTGCGGTTGAGGATGGATGTAATTTAATGTAGCCTATTTTTTTTTTTAAAAATCCTGCTATTGACATCAAGCTCAGGTTGAGATCCAAGCATTCTGTTTTTGATGGGCAACTAATGAACAGTGTGTTAGTTTCAAGGGGAGTGTGGTCTTATTGAAAGTGGCTTGTTTCAGACAAAGGATGAACTGAGTGCCTTTTGGGGTTATTTAAACCAGAGGAGCATTAAATTTACATAACAGGCCTAAAGACCAGTGTACATTAGTCTGAGTGGCATGTTTTAATGAATCACTTTGTAAAATTGTGAAATGTATGTTTCTCTATCATTAAACATTGATATGATGCAAGAAATAAAGTTAGAGCCCATCTGGTCCTGTCACTTCACTCCACCAGCCTCATATCCATATTCCCATTTCATGTGCCCTCACATGGAAGACGCTGTCCTGCATGTGCGACTGACCGTGCACATTACGCATGAGGCACAAGGCATACTGAGAGCTCTCAAGAAGTCATCAGGTGTGTCCCCTGTCACTTTCTGATACAAGGTGATGTGACTGCTATGCAAATAGTCCACTAAATTAGATACAGAAATGAGATGTAGATTATTTTACCGCTCAGTATTCAGGCTGTCTTACATCACTCACTATCAGCCCTGCAAGAGGAGAAGGAAGAGCTTGTCTGTGACCTTGACTTAGTCCTCGAAAAAAAAAAAAAAACAGTAAAAAGCAATTTTCAGTAATCTTAATTATTTCTTCTTCTCTGTCGTCACAGAGCAAATGTTCTAGTTTGTGATAGGACTTCTTGTTGCATCCAGCTGCTAGGAAAAATTGAAAATTACACCATAAAATGACGGTTATTAAAACTTCAGTCTAATTCATTAAAACTTAAGTGATTTAATTATTATTTTCTAGAGGATTGAATTGACATTTATGAAAAAAGACAGTGATCAACTTGTCTCTGCCTTGAAATCTTAGCAGTGTCATATTGTAGTTCACAGCTTTTCAGTGGCTCTCAGCTTCCTCACATAATAAATATGCATGCTTTCCTTGCAGGCCCACAAAATAGAAAGTTATTATTCTATTCAATCACGTGGCTCTCTGATATCACTGATTAGAAATTCAATAGGATACAAGAAGAGCTGTTCTGAAGATGCAAATGTTGTGAGCGATTGCAATACCTCAACAAACAGTTTGCCAGTGTTTTGTCAATAGAGCTGGGAAGGTCATTTACTCCAGGCATCCAGCAGTGATTTCTATTTGATTATATTTTGTCTTGCACTGCGCTCCACGCTTATTTGTTCACGACTGAGAATCTTTTGCCATTTCTTAGGAGAAATCTCAGCAGACTAATTTGACCACAGTCTATTTGCAGAGCCCACTTCCCTTCCACCCTGGCCCCCTGTTCCCAGCAGCATTGTGCCTGTCACTGATGCATCTGTCTCCACTGGTATCTATAAATACCCCGTTCTTTCCTCTTCAAAAACCTGATTCACATTGATTTAGTGACCTATATACACATAACCACCATCCCCTCCTTTCCTCCGGCTCTTTGCTGCATCCATCGATGCTCATTTACTGTCTTCCACCTTTTGATTTCCCCTTTCCTTCATCATTAAACTCAACTTAGGCCACCTCTTCCTTCACCTTCTCTCCTCCTTTTTCTAGAAAGCAGGAAGGGCTAATAATAGTTCATAGAGTGGAAGCTTAAGTCATGACACATGAGAAGGATTGGAGGAAGCGTAATAAGAACAGTGGCTGTGCTCATTTCCGTATTTCAAAGTCTTGTCATTGTGGTAAACTGAGCCCTCAGCTAATCTGTGGTGTGTGTAAACACTGGAGTAGATGGGGGGAAGGAGTCTTTCAAAGAGGCACGGGATTCATTATCAAATATGGCTGAAATAAGATCAGAGAACAAAGACAGAAGAATAAAGAAAGGGACTGTGTGTGTGCAGGTGTATATGTGAAGGTGCTATGATGTAATTATGCTGCAGGGTGCTGCAAAAGAGCACCCTGGAAACTCAAACCATTAATACAGAGCAAACAGCAGAAGATTAATAATGAATAGAACCACTGACGTAACAGCAGTTCTGCTTAGACATGCAGGAATGGTAAACTCCAAATATTAGGTATAATCCACAGGATTCCTCTATTCTTGTTATGCAATGGATAAACACAGACAGGTTTTATTTCCTGGGTGGGATAACAAAGATCACGGGTAAGAAACACACAACAGTGTAAAAGATCTAATGCAAGAGAAAGAAAGTTTTGGGATGGAGATGAAGGAATAAGGTAATATAGTAAAATCGGATCATGTGATTCTCTTCTATTCGCACTTGTAGTAAAGTACTGCTTGCACTCCTCCCATTCCCACCATGAGAGGCGACAGTTCTACCCTGACCCCACACTGACACCTGGTGGCTTCACAAAGCACCAAATCCCAACTGGAGCTGATCCTGTAATGTGAGGCGAGGAACCACCATGTCATCTTTGCAGTTTTCAAAAAAAATAGCTCCACTGTTTAGTTTTCACTGCACTATTACAGACAAAAAAAAAAATTAAAAAAAATGCAGTGTTAGTTGCTTTCTGTTCAGTCTAACAACTACAGGACCTTTAAAATGGACACAGCGACTGTAGAGAAACCTTCAGCACAGATGACAATAACAGCGAATTTAAGGACAGTCAATTTATTGAACAGCAAATTGTGACAATGGAACACAATATTTTGTTCATTTTTTTTTTTACATTGCATTGTAAACAATGTCTAGGACAACTGTGTAATTCACCACACATATTCATAAACACCCTCTATGTCACAGAGAGAAACTCTGGAGATGGACTGTGGTGTGGGTGGGGGTCCTTATTTTAAAGTGCTATAATGCACCATTCCTCTTGGAGGAAGAGAACAGAGGTTATGAAGACAGCTCAAACCCCAGAAGGCCTCCAAGGTCCCCAGTTGTATGATTCATACACTGTGTGATAATGTGACAGTGGTGCTTTTACTTTTTTTATGTGTTTGTTGTGTTTATTCTGCTTTATTCTGTGTGTGGATTTACTTATTGCATATCAGTGCGCTGGTTCATTAATTATTCAGTGAATATGTAAAAGCACAAATCTTTAATAAACTCTTCACTATACTTATAATACATCTTATAATATCTAAGGTACATTCTTGTATTTGATTCATTTAGAATATGTAGGAGATATACATTTTGTAGTTAACTGCTGATGGGTAACATAGTGGACACCATCACATACAGTCATAGGAAAAAAATTAGGAAACCCCACTAAATATTCAGTTCTTTATTAATAAATGTTCACATATCTATGTCTAACCTTGTTTTTGTTTTTATTTGCATTTTTTAAAATTTATTTTAGCCATTTTAAGTGGAAATGAATGTGGGGGTGACCTCAAAAAGATGGGGGGTATCCTAACTTATTCCTCACTATTTGTTCAGAACTATATTTTACAGAAAATTTGGGAAAAAATGGCTTTAATTCATTTTAATTGTTTAACTGTATTACATGAATCTCCCAGTATTTTAAACACCGATATTAAATATCCATATGCCCAAATATGTTAAAAAACATACACACAGGCTTATAAAGGGGATCCTAATTTTTTCACATGACTGTAGGTCTCTTTAAAGACATAGATAAACTTACAAGTTTAATTCAACATGTGCAGAGAAATAAAAGTGACTTTCAAGGTCCCATATTGTGCATTTTACAATGACAAGTTATATTTGAAATCCTCAAGGACATATAGCTCTGGATTAAAAATAAGAGACCACTGGAAAATCTTTCCTAAATTAGCATCTCTATGTGTATGGCAGCTATTCAATTTGAGTATCAGTTGAATTCCAACACAAAGACACCTCAATCTACTTAAAGAGGTACTGATTAGGTGATCATCTAAGCATGGTAACACGCAGAAGCTGTTAATAATAATCAGAGTTATTCCACAAATACAGATTTCTGAGTTCTTTCTAAGTTAAAACTTAAGTACTGTAATGCTTAAGCATGAACATGAACTTGTTTTCTTTGCATTATTTGATCTGAAAGCAACATCTAAAACCAACATATTTTTAGTTGTTTTGGCCAATTGTCATTTGCTATAAATAAATGTCCTAAATGACCACATTTTGACTTGGAATATGGGTGAGTTGTTTTCAGTAGCTTAGAGAATAAAACAAAATCCATCCATCCATCTTCTACCGCTTTTCCGGAGTTCCGGGTCACAGAGGCAGCAGCTCAAGCAGAGAAGCCCAGACTTCCCTCTCCCCGGCCACCTGCTCCAGCTCTTCAGAGTGGATACCAAGATGTTCCCAGACCAGCTGGGAGACATCGTCTCTCCAGCGTGTCCTGGGTCTGGCCCAGGATCTCCTCCCAGCGGGACATGTCTGAAACACCTCAAATAGGAGGTGTCCAGGAGGCATCCTGATCAGATGCCCAAACCACCTCAACTGGCTCCTTTCGATATGGAGGAGCAGCAGTTCTACTCTGAGCCTCTCCCGGATGACTGAGCTCCTCACCCTATCTCTGAGGGTGAGTCCAGCAATCCTACAGAGAAAACTCATTTCAGCCACTTGTATCCACAGTCTCATTCTTTCAGTCATTACCCAAAGCTCATAACCATAGGTGAGGATAGGAACGTAGACTGACCAATAAATCGACAGCTTGCTTTAGAGCTCAGCTCCCTGTTCACCACAACAGACCAGTACAACATCTGCATCACTGCAGAGGCTGCCCCAATCCATCTGTCAATCTCTCGCTCCATTCTCCTCTCACTCATGAATGAGACCCCAAGATACTTAAACTCCTTCACTTGGGGCAGGAGCTTGTCCCCAAGCCGCTTCACACTCAGTAGCACACCGTCCCAGCAAGGCCTGTAGGTCACTGGTCGATGAGTTCCGAGGGAGTCTGGGGACATGGAGTCTGAATGGGCCATGTTCTCCACCTCCATTGTCAAAGCAGCTGGCCAGAGCTGTGGTCGCAAGGTTGGTGGTGCATCTCGCGGTGGCAACCCCTGAACCAAGAGGTGGACACCAGTGGTCGGGGGGCCATCAAGCTGAAGAAGGAATCCTATCAAGTTTGGCTGGCTTGTGGGACTCCTGAAGCAGCTGAAGAGTGCAGTTTGGGTGGTTGCTGAAACAAAAACTCGGGTGTGGGAGGATTTCGGTGAGGCCATGGAAAAAGACTTTCAGTCTGCCTTGAAGAGATTCTGGCAAACTGTCTGGTGACTTAGGAGGGGGAAGCAGATGGGGCACTGCTGATTCCAACTGGGGACATCGTTGAGCAATGGAAAGAATACTTCAAGGATCTCCTCAATTCCACTGACAAGCCTTCCACAGAGGAAACAAGACTTGAGGACGAGGGGGAAGACTCACCCATCACAGGACTGAGGTTGCTGAAGTGGTTAAAAAACTCTTCGCTGGCTGGGCCCCAGGGGTGGACGAGATTCGCCCTGAGTACCTCAAGGCCCTGGATGTTGTAGGACTGTCATGGTTGACACACTTCTGCAATGTTGTGTGGAGGTCTGGGACAGTGCCTTTGATAATGCAAACCGGGATGGTGGTTCCTCTTTTTAAAAAGGGGAAGTGGAGGGTGTGTTCCAACTTAGGGGGATCACACTTCTCAGCCTCCCTGGGTAGGTCTATGCCAAGGTACTGGAGAGGAGAGTCTGACCGTTGGTTGAACCTCGGATCCAGGAGGAGCAATGTGGTTTTCGTCCTAGCCATGGCACATTGGACCAGCTCTTTACCCTCTTGAGAATCCTCGAGGGTTTGTGGGAGTTTGCCCAACCAGTCCACATGTGTTTTGTGGACTTGGAGAAAGCATTCAACTGCATCCCTTATGGTCCCTTGTGGGGGATGCTGCGGGAGTATGGGGTATCGGGCTCATTGTTACGAGCTATCCGGTCTCTATACGACCATTGCAAGAGTTTGGTTTGTATTGTCAACACCCAGTTAAAGTTGTTTCCAGTGAGAGTTGGACTCCACCAGGGCTGCCCCTTGATCCTGTTCATAACAGGATCAAAGGGACATGGACAGGATATCTAGGCGCAGCCAAGGATTGGAGAGTGTCATGCTGGGTGACCACAGGATGTCATCTCTGCTGTTTGCAGATGATGTCATCCTGTTGGCTTCATCGACCAATGACCTACAGGCCTAAAACAAAATTGTTCATTTTAATTAAACACATAAGTATAAATAATAAAACCACATAAAGTGATAATTTTGCATTGTTCTCTTTGGCTTTTAATTTTTTCTTGAGCCATATGTGTTTAGTTTTAAAGGCCAAAAAACATTTCTGTGTTTTACAGGTCATCAAAACAGCTTTCTTTTTCCCTGCCCATCATTTTTAATGAGTCTTTAATCTTATTAAATAAAGTTTTTTGAGTGGACCAATCACAATAAAGGAAGCAATAAGGGTGTGCTTGTTTTGTTGACTTTGAGAACTGAAGGCAGGGCTTGTTGGTTTGTGACATCATAAATCACAGGAAGTACAATGGCTTGTTTCTTTAAGAACTTAACTAAGTAAAGGCCGTGTTTATTTCATTGTGAAGTGAGAATTTTAATATTCTAACATTGGACCTGTGCCCATTAAAATACCATTTTGCACAATATGGGACCTTTAATTTGTCTGCAAATGTGGCACATGGACTCGGGTCACTTGTGCCTGATAATCCTTTGTGCTTTCTTTGATTGTAACACATTTGGCGTCATACATTTGGTGTTTTAACCGCTCCTCTGTGTTAGCCTTCATCACGGCAAACAGATGCCGGATGGGAGAGGAGTGCGACAGATTGAAAACAAGAGTAAGGAAAGAGCATGGGACTAACAATCGAAGAGGAAAAACTACTGCAGCGTCACACTTACAGCTACACATCACCTACGACACGTACGTACGTAACCGAGCGCACGGTGAAAATTCACAGCCGAGTAAAACAAAATTATTTTGACATTTTCAAGATGCAAGCAAAAAAACTGGTGAAAACAGTGAGGGAGGGTTGTGGGGTGAAGTAAAAAAAAATCATAATCACAACAAATCAAAAATGAAAACAGACATTGCGATCACAACAGCAGATGAACCTGGAATGTTCTACAACTACAACGTTAATACAGTATATAAAGCCAAGCTCACGTGAGTGGGTGGGTCGTTTTTTTTTTTTTGCCATTTTTTCTGTCCTTTGCTATCATGGCTGGAGGTGCCGTGTAACATCCCTCACTGACCTATGGCTTTCAGTTAAGACAAAGATAATGCTGAGATTAGCGCGTGTGGGTTTCAGCCGGTGTAACCTTGGTTGTCATATTGCAGCTACCTCATAAAAGAAGCACCATTCAAAAAGGCAGATTTACATTACAGCATGACACCGCCATGTTCGGGACGTTCATTCAGTTCGATTTTCAGCAGTGCCATAAGCTGTTCATTTAACTACATTTCTATCAGCCTCGTGCAATGCTTCCTTTGGTCCGTGTTGATAAAACAGGCTGATCCACAGACTTAAACAACAGCTAAGGAGAAATGGCACCTCCAAAAGAAAAAAAAAAAAAAAGAACAACCACATCTACACTAGCGTTCTTCTCTGCATACATTTAAAAATTCATCACAAATATGCTGCATTTAGAGTCAAAGGATGCTTGTTGCATCTAAGATTCTTCATTTGGACATGTTCACATCATCAAAACAAACAAAAAAATCACCACAATATGAATCAATGGGGGGAGAGGTAGGTGTGCAAATAAGCCATCATTTACAAAACGAACAATAAATCCTACAGTCGATATCATCTGCATAAGTACAATATAGTTAAGGTAGACACTTTTGACACAGAAAAGAACAACACAAATATATAGTGCTATACGGCCTATAGAAAGGAATATTGATAAATAAAGCTCACTCCACAAATGATAACACATTGAAACGTTGCATTGTGTATCTACAGTGCAACAATACAACTGACGAGCTGCTTGAACAGTGAGAGCAAGGAAGGAATGTGATTGGATAGCACACATCAAAGTCACCTTGATCCCCGGCGAGATAAACCAATGGCAGGGCTCAGCGTTGTGATGCATGAACAAAGATGCAACGGGGGCTGCTTTCCTCAGCAGCTTAAAGCAAACAGGCAGAGATGTTTGGTAAAAATTACACAAAACATTGTACAGTACACATTGAAAACGCACTGGGTGGACTCTCAGGTATAGAAAGGTTTTTTCATTAGCTCTTTGGGTCCTACCGCTGAATTCAAGCTTGAATGATGAATTAAAACTGAGTGTGAACTCATCTGTAAACAAAATAAATACATTACATCTGAGGGGCGTGAAGGACTACAGACTTACTGGCTCTACAGTGGACGACTGCACTGATATCTGACCATCTGTGAGCTTTAACACAAATATTCCTGTGTTCAATTAGAATTACTTTCACTTCACTTATTGTTCCCAGCTAGCACCGTCATCTGAATCTACGGGGACTCACACATGGCTGAACGCTGCTGCTGATGACATGTGCTGCACTTTAGCTCACAATGCAATCAGCGATGTTACAGCGGGTGCTCTCATTCTTCCGGGGAGAAAGCCATGCAACACCCCCGCTGTGATATCGCCGACTGGGGAGCGGGCAGGACCACGACATGTTTGACAGTTTTGACCCAAGAAAGGACACGTAGCAGTGGCTGTTTTGTGATTTTCCGTCAAGTTTAAACAAAGGTTACACATGTAGACGGTTGAGAGGCACAAAGCCAGAATCTCCGGTGTAGCGTGTAACCGGGAAAGAATGGATGTCTTTCAAGGAGGCAAGACAGTTGAACCACTGTGGTAGTGCTAAATATCAGATGGAACCTGATCCACTTAGAAAGCCAAGGCAATCAAAGTCTGCTCTGAGCTGAATGGCTGAGTTCATTACAACCACTTACAGGAAGGGATGTAGCTTCTCAGGAAGGATCATAGGGATTGTGCTGGTATCACATCAACACATTGCCTAGGTCTACATCTGAAACAGAGGCATATGTTACTCTAATTCATGTAATTTACTTTATAAGACATAAGATCAAATTGAGTATTTTTGAAAGAATTCTGCTAGAAATACTATTCTTTTCATTCTAAGTATGGAATGTGTATTTAACTTTCAATTCATGCATTTAAAAATAATACCTTATGACTGCCTGCTAAGGTCTTCTTTCTCATTAAAAGGCTAGTGAAGTTTAAAAGAATTGGTATTTTAGGGCTCGCAGATCTGCAGCAATCGAGGGCAGTATATCTACTTTAAAAACCCAACAATCATATTAAAAAAGCCAACAAAAATGTTTTGTAATTATAAAGCAATATTCCTTTTAAAACTTGAAGTGATATTTGTGGCTCCATTTCCAGAGAGCTAGCTGGAACTCTGTGTGCCACCACAGGCAGCTTGGCAAACAAAGGCTCCTTCCTGGACTATTTCACATTCAACAAAACAAATCAGAAAAGCAATATGTACTATCAGGTCACACCTTGACCCTTCAGACACATCCTTCAGAATGAGATGAATCCTCACAAACTTTGTGTGATGTATTATGGGAGGGAAAGGCAGAAAGGAGGTAATCCTTAGTTGTCCTTTTTAGGCAAGAAGCTGAGGAGAAATTCACCCACACCCAGGAAGTAGACCACCTGCGCGATGCCAAACAAAGGTGCAATGACCAAGGCTCGACAGTAGGCTCCCTTCAGGAAAGCTGACGGACCCTCATTACGCAGGATTTTCCTAGAAGGAAGAAAAAAAAATACAAACTAAATCACATGACCAACACTACGTCAGTGCTGCAGGTATGATGTCTGACTATATAGACCAATCTACCTTTTTTCTCCTTGCATGCATACTAGACTCACTGAGACAAATGCACAGAAGCCACAAAGAAGCAATGGTCGCCACAGAAAAACTCATGAATTTGAACTAAATTGCTACGGTAAGGTACATACAGAAACTTTTAGTGGAGAATGAGCAACTAGTTAATTAAATCAGCTGGCTAACATAGAGCTAATGGGAATTATGTGAAATTCATAACTGTATTGATGTCAGAACTTCAACAGCCCACAAATTAAACAACCAAGAAGAATATATTTATTTTCTGGCTGGTTATAGTATATATACAGTGGGGGAAATAAGTACTGATCACGTCAACATTTTTCTCATCAAATATACAGTATTTGTGATGGAGCCGTTGACCTGAGATTTTCACTAGGTATCAGTAACAACCCAAGTAATTCATACATACAAACAAATAAGGCAACTGTGTTCACAAAGCAAGTTAGATTTAATAAAGTGGAATGACACAGGGAATAACTACTGAACACGCTTGGTAAAATTCATTTAATATTTAGTAGAAAAGCCTTTGTTGGTAATAACAGCTTCCAGATAAGATAAGATAAGATAAGATAAGATAAGATAAGATAAGATAAGATAAGCCTTTATTAGTCCCACAATGGGGAAATTCCAGGATTGCAACAGCACAGGGATAGCAACACTCAGAGCAACAATCAGAAGGCAAGAGAAAAAAAAAGAGCAGCAAGTATACATATGTACATATACTGTATATATATATATATATACAGACACACAGTGCGGAGCATTGTAGCTGGATGGAATAATATGTAGATATATAAACACACACAGCATGGAGCATTGTTGCTAGATGGAAAAAATATGTAAATATATAAACACACACAGTGCGGAGCATTGTTGCTAGATGGAATAAATATATAAACACACACAGTGCGGAGCATTGTAGCTAGATGGAATGAAACAGCACAACCGTCTACTTAGTTATCCTACATGGTATGATTATGTACCCATACATATTCTCACCCTCCATAGCGACCGGTATTTTCCTACTTGTATACCGGAGGGGCCCATTGTGTAAGTCTATTGCGTCTTTTGCATTCAATACTATTAGGTTGTCACGTCTTTTTGCTATCTCTGCGAGCAGCCCTGCTTAGGTTGTACAGTCTGACAGCCGTAGGTAGGAAGGACCGGTGAAACCTCTCGGTTGAGCACCTAGGATGATGTAGTCTGCTGCTAAATGAGCTCCTCAGTGCATTCAGTATGTCCTGCATTGGGTGGAACTCGGACTCCAGCAGAGATGACAGTTTAGCCACCATCCTTCTCTCTCCCATCTCCTCCACTGGGTCAAGGCGCTGCCCCAGGATAGAGCTAGCTTTCTTGATCAGTTTGTTCAGTCTCTTCCTATCGGCTGCTGTAACGCCACTGCCCCAGCAGACCACTCCAAAAGTGATGGCTGATGCCACCACCGTGTCATAGAATCCTGTATGGTGAAACTAGGAGCAGGCATTGCTCAGGAATGATTTTAGTCGATTCTTCCACACAAACTGTCTTGAAATCTCAAAAGTTCTGTGGTTGTCTTCTATGAACTTTGATTTTCAGCTCATTCCATAGATTTTCAATTGGATTCAGGTCAGGTGACTGACTGGGCCATTCTAGCAGCTTTATTTTTCTTCTCTGAAGCCAGTTGAAAGTTTCCTTGGTCGTGTGTTTGGGATCATTGTCTTGCTGAAATGTCCACCCTTGTTTCATCTTCAGCATCTTGGCAGACGGCAACAGATTCTTATCAAGGATGTCGCTGCACATTTGTCCATTCATCTTTCCTTCAATTATATAAAGTCTGCCTGTACCACACCAAAACACCCCCACACCATGATGTTCCTACCTCCAAGCTTCACTGTTGGTATGGTGTTTTTGGGCTGATGTGCATTGCCATTTCTCCTCCACACATGCTGTGTGATGTGGCATACAAAAAGTTCAGTTTTGGTCTTATCTGACCAGACTATATTTCCCCAGTATTTTACTGGCTTACCCAAATGCTGTGCAGCAAACTTTACACAAACTTCAACATGCTTTTTCTTCAGCAGTGGAGTCTTGCGAGGTGAGTGGGCATACAGCCCATGTCGGTTGAGTGCATTACTTATTGTTTTCTTTGAAACAGCAGTACCTGCTAACTCCAGGGCTTTCTGGAACTCTCCACATGTGGTCTTTGGCTCTTGGATAACTCTTCTGACAATACTTTTGACTCCTCTGTCAGAAATCTTGTGAGGAGCTCCAGGTCATGGCCAGTTTATGGTAAAATGATGTTCTTTCCACTTCCGAATGATGGCTCCAACAGTGCTCACTGGAATATTTAGTAGTTTAGAAATGCGTCTGTAACCAGTGCCATCACTGTTTTGCAACAATAAGGTTGCAAAGGTCTCTTTGCTTCTACCCATCATGAGTTCTTTGTGGTGTGACAATCTGATATTCACAGACCTTTTTAAAGGCTATCAGTCGGGACTTAACCAGCTGAAATTAATTTGTACTGATGGGGGATGGAATGGCTTCCTAAATTCTGATGGATTTCAGCTGGTTTCTTGGCTTTCTATGCCTTTTTGCACCTCTTTTTCTTCATGTGTTCAATACTTATTCCCTGTGTCATTCCACTTTATTAAATACAACTTGTTTTGTGAACACAGTTGCCTTGATTTCTTTGTATGTATGGATTACTTGGGTTGTTACTGATATCTGGTGAAAATCTCAGGTCAATGGCTCCATCAGAAATATGTTTAATGAGAAAAATGTTGACATGTTCAATACTTATTTTCCCTGCTGTATGAGTGGGAGTTGTATGTCTGGCTAGTGCTAACTGCTGACTTTGTGTTTGTTACTTGTGCTAATGCAACCTTTACTTTGCTGTGTTTACTATGATGGAACCTGTCTGGCACCCCTGGCTTTAATGAGATGCTGGAAATAGATGCAAATCTTTGCGAAAATGTGTGCAGCCCCTGGAACAAAAGGTTGTTGGCATGCTGTCTATTTGTGTAAGATTCAATACAATAATTAGCCTAATTGTTGATAATTTCCACATTATTAGTGCCCTAGCGCTGTTCATTCCTTTGCCAATCATTCTTATTTTGGCCGTGATGTGTGACATCATCACTCACAAAGGTGTCTATACACAGAGGCTTGCATAAGCCGTAGCTGTAGAGACAATAATGAGGTCACCTGATACAGTCAATCACTCCAGTGTATGTGTCTTCTGTGCTCCCTCGGTTCAGTGACTGCAGTCTGGTCTTTATAACTGTAAAACAATGGGTTCGGTTTAGAATCCAAACTATCAGAGGATACATTCCTGATACAGCGCTCACACTAACACTGCTCACCATCAACGGGGTTGACAGCAACAGCCGCTGTGCTTCCTGCAATGCAGCCCGAAATAAATGACACATAGAAAGGAGCAGTGCCCTCTGCACCTCTTTTCCCAAAGTGATTAAGGTTGGCAAAAAGGGGGAAATAGATGATGGAGAAAGGAACATCCCTACAGAGACAAAGAAATAAGGCAAATATGAGAAATGTGTTACATTTTGTTGATCCATCGCCTGTTTGGAAGATGTGTTTTACCTGAGCAATGTGGCGCCAAGACCTTTGTACAGCCCAGCAATGCCCTTTTCCCTCAGTAAATCTCTGGTGATCTGCATGGCTGTTGGGGACTTGGCCTCCAGAGTACCGGCTGCCACTGTCTGAGGCATCAGCTTTCTTTGTGCAGCTATGACACACAGTCACAATTTTCATTACAAATTTAATATTACAAATCTGCAAGAATAATTATTTCCATGGTAGATACTTTAAAGGGGTCACTGACTGCACTTTTCCCTCATTTTGACAGCTCCCACAGGTCTTAATGAAACCTTTGTGACATATTTTGGTTAGATTTTCTCATGTTCTCTCTCCTGTCTGTTCCTATCACCAACCCCCTGACTGTCTCTACAGTCCTTCACTGCGATGTCAACCTTAAAGATACCATAAACTACCCTTTCCCACAGTTTGACAGCTCCCACATGACTTAATGAAATGTTTGTGGCATATTTTGGTCAAATTTTCTGTAATTATTTAATTATTGCAGCATCATTGTGAATCATCTTTTGCAGCATTCCTCAGAATGGTTCATGTCAGTGCATGTTGTTATTTGATCCATACTGCTGGTTGACCTCCAATAATGTACTTGGCATCTTACTGTTATGTTCTTTATGTCTGTCCTCTCCATCCTCCCTATCCCCTCACCCCCAGCCAGTCACAGCAGATGACTGCCCCTCCCTGAGCTTGGTTCTGCAAGAGGTTTCTTCCTGCCAAATGGGAGTTTTTCCTCTCCACTGTCGCTTAGTGCTTGCTGATAGGGGATTGTCTGATTGCTGGGTTTTTCTGAGACTGTGTGTTTTTTTTCTGCACTGTGGCGCCACGAGACGGCTTCTGTTGTGATGTGGCGCAGTATAAATACAGTTGAATTGAATTGAATTGAATGTTTCTTTAAATGCCCAAGAACCATAGTTAACTGTGTCTCCCCTCTTACTAATCTTAGCTAACTGGCTCCTACCTTGGGTAGCAAGCCTGAGTCAACTCACGTAAATATGTCTTAAAGAATGAATGAAATAAATGCATCACCAGTGGACAGGGGTGTGTGGTTTCAGTAGTCAACAGGATATGACTGGCCCCTGGAGTACAATGGCAAAATTGCAAGCTTCAGCTGGCTGCCCAAAGAAAATCTTGGGTCTTGTTTAGAAAATGGTGTAAAATAAACAAGCAAACAGTTTGATGTAACATCACGGTGAACACATAACAAAACTAGAAAAGCATTCAGAGAGTACATACCTCCGCCAAGGCTCCTGCCATCCCTCATGGATGACCTCCACAATGTAATGGGTTTGTGTGTAAGCCAGAAGCCAGTTCTGGTGAAAATTGCATCAAAGTCTATTCACTAGTTTTTGAGGATTCTTGCAAACACACTGTGAGAAGATAAGAGCCTTGATGGAGGTATTCATTCTCGGGTCATCACCAAAATGTTATAGGTTTGTCTCTAGCCCAAGGACCATCTCTGGCGAAAATTTCATCCAAATCCATCTTGTAGTTTTGGAATATTCTTGCTAACACACTGCGAGAAGATAACAGCCTTGGTGGAGGTATGCATTCTGGGATCATCACCAACATGTTAGGGGGGGTTCCTTTCTAGCTCAAGGCCACCTCTAGTGAAAATTTCATCCAAATCCATCCAGTACTTTTTGTGTAATCCTGCTGCACAAATACAAACAAGGTCCTTGGTGAAGGTATGCACTCTCAGATCACCATCAAAATTTAATGGGTTCATTCTTGGCCCAAGGGCTACCTAGGGTGGGAATCACCAAAGGTTTCACGATGCGATACTATCACGGTGCTTGGGCCGCAATGTGATACTACAGGGTGTCCTATAAGTCTGGATCTATTGGGGGGGGGGGGGGGGGGGGGAAAGTTCATAGGCTGAAAAGTTCATAGTGGTCAAATTCAGATGACTGAAAACCGTTTGCTCCCTTCGGTTTGGAATCTCAAGCTGCGTTCCAATCGCCCAATAGTGTACTCCCAAGTGGACTGCACAGGGTAGCCACCATATTAACTGAGATTCCAAATCAAAGGGAGTGAACAGTCTTCATTTCAAAGGGAACTGAGAACTGTGCAGGGAAGAAGTGAACAACCGGACATCACTTCACCGGACGTTGACAAGAAGATTACTCAAAAGCCATTGCGCCTCAAATACGAGTAAAACAAACTATTGTTGCTAGCATTATTAACAAGCTAAACTGATGTTGGTTATTGTTTATATCAACTGATAGTCATAAAAATATATTTGTATTAATATTTTATTTAAGAAATATGAATTATCCACCATAGTATCAGTACGTGCCCATGGTTACTGTGGTAACTCACGGAGGAGGAGCTGACGGTTACAGGGTGCTTCAAATGGAGAAATTTTGTGAAGGTCAGTTAACCATCACTATGCGGGGAAACCACAAGCCCTGGATGACCGCAGAGGTGCGCTCGCTGCTTTCAGCCAGAGATGCAGCCTTCAGAGCGAAGGACAGGCTCACCCTCCGCTCAGCCAGGTCTGCGCTCTCAAAGGGAATTAAGACGGCGAAGCGCGTCTATGCGGAGAAAATCCAGGAACACCTCTGTGACACTAGGAACACCAAGCAGATGTGGCAGGGAGTTCGGACACTGACGGGCTATAAGTCTAGGCAGGGGGTCGATGATGACGACACTTCGCTTCCAGACAGGCTCAACGACTTCTTTGCACGTTTTGAAGCATCATACTCGACAATCAGAGGGAGGGCTGGCCCACCCCCACCATCGGTCGGACCAGCTTTTACCATCAACACAGCGGACACACAGAGGACCCTAACCAGAGTCAACTCACGTAAAGCTGCAGGTCCGGACAACATCCCGGGACGTGTACGAGACTGCACGAGCGAGTTGGCGGAGGTACTGACTGACATTTATAACATCTCCCTGAGTCAGGCCATCGTTCCCAGATGCTTCAAGACCTCTATCATAGTACCGGTGGCAAAGAAACCAGTTGTGTCCTGTCTGAATGACTATCGTCCTGTTGCACTGACACCAATTGTGATGAAGTGTTTCGAACGGCTTGTCAAACCACACATTACAGCCTGCCTCCCTGCATCACACGACCCACTCCAGTTTGCATATCGTTCAAACCGCTCCACAGAGGATGCTATAGTCACCACCCTGCACTCTGTCATCACCCACCTGGATCAGAAAGACACCTACGCCAGACTCCTGTTCATTGATTTCAGTTCAGCATTCAACACCATTATTCCCCAGAGACTGATGGAGAAATTACTCCTTCTTGGTCTGAACACTGCCACATGTCTCTGGATCCTGGATTTCCTGACTGAGAGACCTCAGTCTGTCCGGGTTGGAAACAACATCTCCAACTCTGTCACGCTGAGCACCGGATCCCCTCAAGGCTGCGTACTCAGTCCGCTGTTGTTTACACTTCTAATACATGACTGTGTATCCAGACACAAGGGGAACCAGATTATTAAGTTTGCAGACGACACCACGGTGGTGGGACTTATTCAGAGGGATGAGGAATCAATGTACAGGGAAGAAGTGAGAGACCTGGAGGGCTGGTGCAGGGAGAACAATCTGGTGCTCAACGTGGACAAAACGAAGGAGATGATTATCGACTTCCGGCGGTCACAGCCTGAACACGTCCCCCTCAGCATCGGCGGCCGTTTAGTGGAGAGAGTGGAGAACATCAAGTTCCTCGGAGTGCAGATCTCGCAGGACCTGACCTGGAGCAAGAATTCCTTGGCGATCAGGAAGCGGGCCCAGCAGAGACTGCACTTCTTGAGGAAACTCAAACAGGCCTCTCTCCCCATCTACATCCTCAGGACCTTCTACAGAGGTGTGATGGAGAGTGTTCTGACGTACTGCATTGCTACATGGTACTCCAGCTGCAGTATGTCAGACAAAAAAGTCCTGCAGAGGATAGTTAAGGGAGCTGAGAGGGTAATTGGAGTCTCCCTCCCCTCTGTCCAAGAACTTTTTCAGAACCGTTGTAGGAACAGGGCACTGAACATTGCCAAGGACCGTTCTCACCCTCTGCATAAACACTTTGAACTTCTGCCATCTGGCAAACGATTCCAAAGCATCAGAGGAAGAACCACCAGACTGATCAACAGCTTCCTTCCACAAGCTGTTAGGATGCTGAACAGCTGATCCGGAATCTCTAATATACACTACCGCACCTACGGACATTATGTACACTATTTGTATATTATAGTGAGTTAGTTTTTCAAGTATGTCTCAGGGATGTGTGAATGGATGTGGTGGGGTGGGGGGTGAAGATATGTGTGAGTGTGTCTTAAATCCTGTTCTTTTACTTACAGTGGGGTAAAAAAGTATTTAGTCAGCCACCAATTGTGCAAGTTCTCGCACTTAAAAGATGAGAGAGGTCTCCAATTTTCATCATAGGTATACCTCAACTATGAGAGACAAAATAAGAAAAAAAAATCCAGAAAATCACATTGAAGGATTTTTAATGAATTAATTGGTAAATTCCTCGGTAAAATAAGTATTTGGTCAATAACAAAAGTTCATCTCAATACTTTGTTATATACCCTTTGTTGGCAATGACAAAGGTCAAACATTTTCTGTAAGTTTTCACAAGGTTTTCACACACTGTTGCTGGTATTTTGGCCCATTCCTCCATGCACATCTCCTCTACAGCAGTGATGTTTTGGGGCTGTCGCTGGGCAACACAGACTTTCAACTCCCTCCAAAGATTTTCTATGGGGTTGAGATCTGGAGACTGGCTAGGCCACTCCAGGACCTTGAAATGCTTCTTACGAAGCCACTCCTTCGTTGCCCAGGCGGTGTGTTTGGGATCATAGTCATGCTGAAAGACCCAGCCACGTTTCATCTTCAATGCCCTTGCTGGTGGAAGGAGGTTTTCACTCAAAATCTCACGATACATGGCCCCATTCATTCTTTCCTTTACACGGATCAGTCGTCCTGGTCGCTTTGCAGAAAAACAGCCCCAAAGTATGATGTTTCCACCCCCATGCTTCACAGTAGGTATGGTGTTCTTTGGATGCAACTCAGCATTCTTTCTCTTCCAAACACGACAAGTTGAGTTTTTACCAAAAAGTTCTATTTTGGTTTCATCTGACCATATGACATTCTCCCAATCCTCTTCTGGATCATCCAAATGCTCTCTAGCAAACTTCAGATGGGCCTGGACATGTACTGGCTTAAGCAGGGGGACACGTCTGGCACTGCAGGATTTGAGTCCCTGGTGGCGTAGTGTGTTTCTGATGTAGCCTTTGTTACTTTGGTCCCAGCTCTCTGCAGGTCATTCACTAGGTCCCCCCACGTGGTTCTGGGATTTCTGCTCACTGTTCTCGTGATAATTTTGACCCCACGGGGTGAGATCTTGCGTGGAGCCCCAGATCGAGGGAGATTATCAGTGGTCTTGTATGTCTTCCATTTTCTAATAATTGCTCCCACAGTTGATTTCTTCACACCAAGCTGCTTACCTATTGCAGATTCAGTTTTCCCAGCCTGGTGCAGGTCTACAATTTTGTTTCTGGTGTCCTTTGACAGCTCTTTGGTCTTGGCCATAGTGGAGTTTGGAGTCTGACTGTTTGAGGTTGTGGACAGGTGTCTTTTATACTGATAACAAGTTCAAACAGGTGCCATTAATACAGGTAACGAGTGGAGGACAGAGGAGCCTCTTAAAGAAGAAGTTACAGGTCTGTGAGAGCCAGAAATCTTGCTTGTTTGTAGGTGACCAAATACTTATTTTACTGAGGAATTTACCAATTAATTCATTAAAAATCCTTCAATGTGCCGGTTATGGCTGCCACGTAGGACGGACGTGTCTCGCTCTGCTCTGCTCCTGGAGAAAAAAAATCGGCAAATAACTCTCTCATTTGGGACAGAACGTATCTCAGCATTTGGGCGAGGATATGTCGGCGAAGCCTAAGGCTGGAAAACCAGGAAAAGGAAAAAGCGAGCCGCCGAAACAGTCCAAATTAACGGACTTTCAGGTCTGTGACGCAGCAAACAAAACTCCATATATGGCGGAGGAGGCTGGCAACGGTGCGATGTCTGCGCGGGGAGGCGCAGATGCGCTGATGGCTGCCATGAGTTCAATGAGAGCGGACTTTTCCTCTAGATTTGATGGGATTATGACAGTGTTGGAAGGAATAAGAAAGGAATTGGGTGACTGTGTAGAACGAACGGCGCAGATGGAGCTCCGTCTCGCTAGTGCTGAAGATGACGTCACCCGTCTTCAATTAAAGGTGCGCACTTTGGAAAAAAAAATAAATCTCTGGAAGATAATATTTTGGATTTGGAATCTCGGTCGAGACAGAATAATTTGAGGCTGGTGGGTCTTCCAGAGGAATCAGAAGGTCGGGACGTATGTTCCTTTCTGGAAAAGTGGATTCCGGAGGTGCTGGGCAGCGAGGAGTTGCAATCAGCAGTGGTTCTGGAAAAAGCACATCGTATTGGCCCACGGAGAGATAAGGGACCGCCGAGGACCTTAATTATGAAGTTTCTTAGCAACAGAGACAGGATGAAGATCTTCAACGCTGCACGTGCTAAAGGAGAGATTAAACACCAGGACCAGCAGGTGCGGTTCTACCCAGATTTGGCTACAGGAATCCAGCAATTGAGGAAGCAGTTTGATCCCGTACGTAAGGAGCTGCGCAACCTTGGGATTCGTCATGGTGTAATCTATCCTGCGAGACTGCTGACCACGTATGAGGGCAGAACCCACATCTTCAAGACCCCAGAGGAGGCGCAGGAGTTCATCAAGAAGATCAAAGAAGAAGAAGAGACTGGTGGGAGCTAAGCATGAACAAAATATAAGGTAGAATAATTAAGCATTTGCACAGGCATCTGACTGACTTGAAGTAAATAGTAAGTTTACAAAATATAGATTGTATTATATATTAAAAAAACAAAACAAAAACAAAACAAACAAAAAAAAAAAACTATGATGTACAAAGTTGTTAAAAATTTTGGAGTTAAGTTGGAAAACTACAGAGGAGAGTTAATGTTACGTCATTAAAAGCAGTAGAGTTAGGGTGATTGGGAGGATGAAGAAGGAGTGGCTTAGGCTGTTCCCCGTGGGTGTGGAACGGTCGATGGCTATATCGGGAGACAGAATTTTTCTTTTGATTTTGGGGGGTTTGCCACAAGTGTGGGAAGGGGAAATTTGTTTGTGTGTAGTTTGTAGGATGAATGTTCAACCACTCATGTTTTTGCTTCTCTGTATGAGCATGTTTACACTGCAAGGTAATCCCAAACTCTCTATTGATCATGGACCAAAGTGTTAATCTTAATTTAACTTCATGGAATTGCAGAGGTCTACAAAATTTAAAAAAACTTAAACAAGTTATGAATAAAATAAAGGACATGGGTTCAAGAATTGTGTTTTTACAAGAAACTCATCTGATAGAGGAGGATGTTAAAAGAATTAGGAGCAGATGGCAGGGAAGTGTATTCACCTCTTCATTTTCATCCCGAGCCAGGGGAGTTATGACTCTCATACATAAATCAGTTCCTTTTCAAGTGAAAAATGTAATTGGAGACAAATTTGGAAGATATGTAATCATTCAAGGTTCTTTGCTATTAGAAAATATAAATCTTGTGAACTTATATGGTCCCAATATAGATGATCAGAAGTTCTTTGCTAATTTATTTCTCATCTTATCATCACTTACAGGGCAACATATAATAGCAGGGGATTTTAATTGTACATTGAATCCAGGTGTGGATAGATCAACAGGACTGGATTGTACGCACATTGGATGTAGGATGACTATTAATCATTTTATGAAAGAATTGAGATTGTTAGATATATGGAGAGAAATGAAACCACAAGTTAAAGCCTATTCTTGTTATTCCAGTACCTACAAGACATTCTCACGTATTGATTATTTTTTGATTTCCACAGAATTAAGATCCAAGATTCAAAACTGCTTTTATGATAACATCGTGATCTCTGATCATGCACCCTGTTGTCTAATATATGTAGATAAAAAATTGACAAAGGAATCAGGCAGATGGCAATTTCAGCATAAATGGCTTCAGGATGAGGAATTTGTCAAGTATATAGAAAAACAGATAGACGAGTTCTTTGACATCAATACTACACAAACATCAGCATGTGTAAAGTGGGAGGCTTTCAAAGCTTTTATTAGGGGACATATTATTAGTTATACAGGATCAAAATCTAAGAAGACTCGAGAGGAGAGAGCTAAATTGGAACATAAAATAAAAAGTCTTCAGGAAAAAGTGTATGCAGGAAGAGATCCAAGGTTGGAGAATGAATTACTGATTTTGAGAGCTGAATACGACAAAAAATCAGCGAATAGAGCTGCCTCGAGTCTTCTAAGATTGAAACAATCTTTTTATGAACAAGGTGAAAAATCAGGAAAATTATTAGCATGGCAGATTAAACAATTGGAAATTAAAACACCAATAACCAGTATTATAAGTAATGGACAGGTAGTTATAGATCCTTTAGAAATTAATAGAGCCTTTAGAGATTACTATGAAAAATTATATGATACCAAAAATGAACCTGATTTAACAAAACTAAATGGGTTTTTGAACAAACTATCTATACCGTGTATTCCAAATGAAAACAGGGAGATATTGGAGTCTAAAATTAGTCAAGAAGAAGTTGGGCTAGCCATTGATAATATGAAATCAGGAAAAAGTGCAGGACCAGATGGTCTTCCAGTTGACCTTTATAAAAAATTTAAGAATAAATTAATAAAACCTTTTTTGGAAATGGTTTTAGAAGCATTTCAAAATAATAATTTACCATCATACATAAATAATGCCTTAATTATACTGCTGCCAAAACCAGGTAAGCCCTCTAATAAATGTGAAAATATGAGACCAATAAGCCTATTAAACGCCGACCTTAAGATAATCTGTAAAATTTTAGCAAGACGAATACAAGAAATTTTACCAAATATTATTAATCGAGATCAGAATGGCTTTATAAAGGGTAGACAAGGCTTCCATAATGTAAGAAGACTATTTAATATTATTTATTTTAATAAAGAAGCACCGGATACAGCTCTCCTATCATTGGACGCCGAAAAGGCCTTTGATAGAGTTGAATGGCCCTTTCTTTTTGAAGTCCTACAAAGGTTTGGACTTGGAAATAATTTCATAAAATGGGTTCAAATAATATACAATAATGCTACAGCAGAAATCCTAACAAATAACAATATTTCAAAATCAATAAAAATCAATAGAGGATGTAGACAAGGCTGTCCACTTTCACCTTTACTGTTTACTATGGCAATTGAACCTTTAGCGATAGCGATACGTTTACATTCACAAATATATGGAATTAAAGTTGGACCAACAGAACATAAAATCTCCCTGTACGCCGATGATATAATTTTGTTTATGTCGAATCTAAAAAAATCAATTCCAACCTTGTTGAATTTAATAAAGAATTTTGGGGAAATATCAGGATATAAAATAAATAAAACTAAATCTTCAATATTAATGCTAAATGAGACCCAGAGAAATTACCCAGCCCCTGAGGTAAATCAATTCAATGTTGTAAATCAGTTTAAATATTTAGGAATCCAAATTATGCCTAAGCTAGAATCAGTCGCCAGTGTCAACTATGAAGCCTTAATGTCAGATATCAATGAGTTAACTCAGAGATGGATGTCACTACCAATGTCGATGATCGGGAGAATCAATATACTTAAAAGTAATATTTTACCTAAAATACTTTATTTATTTCAATACATTCCCTTATCACCACCTTTAGATCTATTCTCAAAAATAAAAAAAAAGTTAGTGGAATTTATACGGAACAACAGGAGGGCTAGATTACGTTTGTCTTTATTATATTTACCATTTGATCGTGGAGGTCTGAAACGTCCAAATTTTATGTTGTATTATTGGTCGGCACAACTGAGGTCTATGACATATTATTTTTCATCAAATGATCTCCCTCACTGGACTGAAATGGAATCATACAATTTACCTTTACCTCTTCCCATATTCATATACTCAGATTCGGCAAAAAAATTACAAAAACAAGTTAAAAATCCATTTGTAAAGCATATGATCAAAATATGGTGTGAAGCTAAAAACTATTTAAAAGAACCACAGTTATTGTCACAATTTAGTCCAATATGGGGTAATCAATATTTTAAACCAGGGAGAGCGGACGCTGTATTTAAAGTATGGAATTTAAAAGGGATACAAAAGATTCAGGATTTATATTTGCCATGTGCAGACAACATAATGTCTTTTGAAGAGCTGAGGATCAAATTTAATCTCAATAGAACACATTTTTTTAAATATCTTCAACTTAGAAACTTTATTCGATCAAATCAAAATAAAGCTCTCACTCGACCTATTTATTCATCCTTGGAAAAAATGATGATGAAAGATAGTAAAAGAAAGGGTATTATTTCAGAGTTTTATAACTCATTGACACTATCTTCAAGTGAAAATTCACTGAAAAGATTAAACTACTGGAAAGAAGATCTGCAAATTGAAATTTCAGAGGAACAATGGGAATTGGCTTGTACAGAAGCTCAAACCAAATCAATAAATGCACGCCTTAAATTGATACATTTCAAATGGTTAATGCGGATGTATGTTACACCGGAGGAGTTAAATAGATATAACAAAAATATACCAGATACATGCACAAAATGCATGGAAAGTAAAGGAACCCTATTTCATTGTTTATGGGAATGTAGATTAATAAGAATGTTTTGGGAAGAGGTGAGGGTAACAATTGAAAAAATAATCTCAAAACAAATCATATTGAATCCTAAACTGTTTTTGTTGGGTCTGTACCCAGAAAAGCATAATTTTAATAAAAGTGAAAGAACATTCATAGACCTCAGTTTGCTTAATGCCAAAAAATGTATTGCACTATTATGGAAAAAGACTCATAGACCAGATGTGACTCAGTGGTTAAGACAGATGTTAACAAACCTTCCATTAGAAAGAATAACATATATACTGAAATCAAAGGAAATTGTGTTTGAGAATATATGGAGACCTTTTATTGATTATGTAAAAAATTTAAACATAACTCTTGAAGAAGAAGGTGAATGATGTGTGTGGACCTTGTAAATTCCAAACTGGTGAACATAATATGTATACTTATGTATTGGATTGTCTAGACTAAACAGAGGAGCATTGTTGAAGACTTGATTTTGTTGGTGGTTGTTGGTGTTTTTAGTGCATTTTTTTTTTTTTGTAGTACTTTAGTGTTAGTGTTTGATTGTTTGTATCATGTTTGTTAAAAAAAAAAAAAAGGTTCAATAAAGATATTGTGGAAAAAGAAAAAAAAATCCTTCAATGTGATTTTCTGGATTTTTTTTTTCTCATTTTGTCTCTCATAGTTGAGGTATACCTATGATGAAAATTGGAGACCTCTCTCATCTTTTAAGTGGGAGAACTTGCACAATTGGTGGCTGACTAAATACTTTTTTGCCCCACTGTATATGGATGCCGAGAGAAACGCAATTTCATCTTGCCTGCACTACAGTTGTATGTACAGCAATATGACAATAAAGGCTGATTTGATTTGATTTGATATGATTTAACTTACTGATATTCCCTGAGAACAGAGCAGGGAGTAGGGAATACAGTTTGAAGTACACTGTGGATCGGAACGTAGTTTCAGTTAATATGGCGGATACCCTGTGCAGTCCACTTCGGAGTATACTATTGGGCAATCAGAACGCAGCTTTGGAAACTTGCCCGTAAAAGTCAAAAAATGTTTTGGGGAGTTTCTCTGAGAGAAAAAGGAGATAAAGGCAGTGTGCTTTTTTCAGATCATTGACTGGAAATTTTTTGGCTAATTATGTGACCAGTTAACACATCTGAGACAGTTAAAACCTACAAACACACCATTTTTCAATCAGTGACCCCTTTAAATCTACGAAGGGTTAAAAAAAAAAAAAAGAGGACAGAATAAATATGTTGTAATATCTTATTTCACCACATGAGGCCGCTATGTCTACAATATGACACCCCCATCTGAATGTATTTAGCCTTACCAAGCCTGCCAGCGTCTTGGAGCTGGATCTTCAACATCTCCATAGGAGTTGTGACAATAACCTACAACAAAAGCAAAACAAATGTTTTAGATAAAAAATCTACACATGCATTAAGGTTTAGATTAAAACCAATTAGTACTAAGAGTGTGAAGAAAAATGTGTAGATTAAAACTGCTGGACCCCATTAAGTAAATGCCAGCCATTGTTTTCCTCAGTAATCCACACAATAGTAACTAGTTAACTGGATTAAGGGGGAGATGGCCATGTTCTCAGATGCAATCTTAATCCAAAGTCTGCTGCTCTTAATCTAATCACATTGCTCAGCCTTGAAGGCTTTGCCCTCATTGATAACAGGCCGTTCCCTATTACTTACTCACTCACTCACTTGTGGCACACATGGCCAAGCACTCTCACAACATCTTATCTGATTATTCACATCTACACACCTGCTAACACAACAGCGTTTCAGTGACTGGAAATCCTTCACTAAAATAGAATGTTTCAGGTCATACTTAGATCACAGATAGCAAAATCCACGTGGGAAAACTGTATGTATGTTTCTATGACTACCACTTCTCATTTAAATGTAGCTGTGGCTACTTCTAGTAGCAGGCAGAGTCCAATAAGGCAGTGGCTGAGGCCCAGCATTTCTTTTCTTCTTTTTTTTTTCATGTGATCTGATTCTGGCAGTGCCGGCATTCCAGATGGGGAACAGGAGGATCCAATTAAAACAACACCTCACTCACTCACCTGGCATGTACCTGCCCCACAGCCAGCCAACATCTCTTTGAACAGAGTAAGTTTTCTGGAGTTTGAAAAAAAAAAGGAAAATAAAGATTAGGTTAAAGCATGAACTAATCTGACAGAATGAAATCAAGACATCTTTATTTCCACAGTCATCACAGAAGAGAGCTGTCACCATAGGAGCTAGAGATGCTGATCTCTATCTTCCATATCAACATGTCAAGGCACAAGGGCAGATTAATAATTCACGCAGTGAGCAGCTGGGCTACACAAGTCAATCATTCATCAGCCAGCATGGTGGTTAGCACAGAGATGGAGATAAATGCCACCAAAAAAGCTTCAGGTTTATCTTTGTTTAGACGGTTCTTGCTGAGCACAAAGGGAGCTTGCTTTCAGCACTACAACGTACTGGTTGCTAATGTTTGTAGTGTGACACCATTATGCACCAATTTCACTTCACAGATACAAGTAACTCTATATTTAGCTCCCGCAGAGTTAACAAGCCGATGTGAAATGCTTGGTGCTCCAGAGGAGACAACAGGATTAGCTAGTGCCCCGGTGAAAACACAGACAGCTAATATGTCAGGTTATATGACAGTAAGAGCGCTAGTTAAACACAGTGAAAATTAGGGGAGTGTGTGTGTGTGTGTGTGTGTACGTGCGTGCGTGCGTGCGTGTGATTCAGTCTGTCAGCACTTTCATGCCTCACCCATCCTTGGAAAGGTGATGTCTGAAGAAGTCGTTAGCAGCTAATTTGATGGCTTTCTCTGGCGTGACTAGTGTTAGGTTCACGGCAGCTCCTGGGAGAATAAAAAAAAGGTGAGAGAGCAAGATGTAGAGTCCCAAAGAGGAAAAAGAAACAACAGAGGAAAGATAATTAAGCAGCTACAAGTGAGAGGCCTTTACACATAATGTATGGTCTGTCACAGATATGGTAGTTCTATTAAATTTCTATAACCTTATAATGAAGTTATGCTACTACCTCATGCACACATCACATCTTGAGCTTACCTCGATACATCCCAAAATACCCCTCTGACCGGATAGTCTTAATAAGGCAATCTGACCTGAAAAAAAAAACCCCAAAACAAATAAACACAACAGCTGTGGTGCTGTATGTAATCATGCTGTCTGACAAGCTATGTGATGCTGTTTTATAAAACTGACTGCAGCCCAGCAGGAACATTTCTTTAAAGTAGACACACTGTACATACATGCTGGTGTAAAGGCGAGATCCATTTTGCTGGTTTTGCAGCCGGGTCTTGGCCAGGTCAATGGGAAACACACAGGTTACTCCAATCAGGCCAGCAATCCCCCCATTAATCAATTTGGCAGGCAAACTGCATGAGAAAAAAATACAACATGTGGAAAGGTATCAGATTAACCCTGAAGCTACAGTTTTACTCCACACATCCATAACCTTACCTGATCTGCTTGTCAGCCATTTATCTGAAGCCCTGGTTGGTCAAAGTCCAAAGTCGTCTGAGCTGATCAGTGAAGTGCTGTCGTTTTCTTTCTGTTAGCGTTTTGCTGTGCTGGTGGGATTATGCAGTTGGATTACCTTTTGTTCACCTGTCTCCTTATAGTTAGTGTTATGAAATCTATAAAGAAACAGAAAAGGACTTGTTAAGATTCAACTTCACCATAAAGAAGCTGTTAACAAGAGCACTAATAAAAAGAGAGAACTGGCACATTTCAAAAGTTATAATGAAGCAACGTCACCTCTAACATTTCAACAGATTTAGAAACAAGCTAATCCAGTCAGTTAAAAAAGAATCCAATTGTTTTCTTTTTTCTGTTAATTAGTTTGTATATGTGAGACAATAGTGAGAAAGCCTGTTCCACACTGACTAAAATGCTGAATGTGTTAGATAATATTTTGGTAGATGCTTCTGTTTCAAAGATCTTACAATACAAAATTAGAAGTACGGTGTTATGAAAAAGTATTTGCCCCCTTCCTGATTTCTTACATATTTTTTGCATTTCTGTCACACTTAAATGTTTCAGATCTTCAAACAAATGTTAATATTAGACAAACATAACCTAAGTGAGTTCAGTGTCACTAGCCACATCCAGGCCTGATGACTTCCAGACCTGCTGAATCAAGAAATCACTAAAAAACCTGTCTGACAAAGTGAAGAAGGCTAAAAGATCTCAAAAAAGCAACATATCATTCCACAATCTAAAGAAATTCAACAATAGATGAGAAACAAAAACCCAGAAAATCTTTTTTTTTCTTTTTTTCCCCTTGTCCTGTCAAGCAGCTAAGTAAGCAGAACAGAAATCTGCTTCTCTTATTGTGCCAAACAGATTTACTTTGCCAAAAGAAGCTTTATACAGCAAATATCAATGTACTGTATATTATTTATAGGATCCTCTTGTAATAACTTTGAATACTTTATTTAAATTGCTTTACCCATGATGGACCCGACAGGGTAATGGGGAAAGGGGGAGGAACAAACAGAAAAAACAAACTAACACAGCTGAAACTATTCTGAAAAGGTCTCATCACGAGTCTGATATCTGCACCTGTTAAAGAACAGAGAAACATATGTGTGTGTGCATGTGTGTGTATGAGAGTGCGCACAAAGTGAGTGTGTGCGTGTAAGTGGTTTACCAGGAAACATACAAAGAGGGCAGCAGGTCACAGCAACACCCCACCTCCTGGAAACCCCGAGCAAGCAAGACAGTGCCACCAACCCCCACACAGCACAAATGTCCCGAAGCCAGCAAGCCCCAGGACAGTCAGGCAACCGCCCCAGGAGGGACAGCTGAGGGAGTCCGGGCCGCAAAACGGCCAACATGGCACACCCCACCTGGACCAGCCTGCCCCCAGAACAACATCTAAAGAACTGCAGGCCTCACTTGCCACAGTTTGGACACTGGTCCATGATTCAACAGTAAGAAAGAGGCTGGACAAAAATGGCATCCATGGGAGAGTTCCAAGGCAAAAACCACTGCTGAGACAAAAAGAACACAAAGGCTCATCTCTCATTTGCCAAAAAAACATCTTGATGGTCCCCAAGACTTTGGGGAAAATATTCTGTGGACTGATGAGAGAAAAGTTGAACTTTGTAGAAGATATGCATCCGTTACGTCTGGTGTAAAACTATCACAGTATTTCATAAAAATAACATCATACTAGCAGTCAAACATGGTGGTAGTAGTGTGATGGTCTGAGGCTGCCTTGCTGCTTCGGGACCTGGACGACTTGTCATAACTAATGAAACCATGAATTCTGCTCTCTATCAGAAAATCCTGAAGAAGAATGTCCAGCCATCAGTTTGTGACCTCATGCTCAAGCCCTCCAATGTGGCTGAATTAAAAGTATTCTGCAAAGAAGAGTGGGCCAAAATTCCTTAACTGTGATGTAAAAGACTTGCCAGTTATCACAAACCACCAAGGGTGGCACAACCAGTTATTAGGTTTAGGGGGCATTTACTTTTTCACATAGGGCCAAGTAGATTTGGATATCCTTTTTCACTTAATAAATCAACATTTAAACACTGCATTGTGCATTTACTCAGGTTATCTTTGACAATAAATTAAAATTTGTTTGATGATCTGAAACATTTAAGTGTGACAAACATTAAAAAATATAAGAAATCAGGAAGGGAGCAAATACATTTTCACAGCACTGTAGACTAAATCTTAACCGTAAAAAAATAACGAGTAAAACTACTTTAGTTTGCTGATATAAAACATGAGATGAAAAACAAGAATACAATTCCAGCTGAAAGATTTGATACTCAGACTGCAGAAGATAGACAGTGGGTCTGCAGTGAAGAGTTCATTACATGTGGTTACCCACCATTTACATATTTAAACTGGTTGCATTTAAAAAGATGCAAACCCCTAAGCACAGGGGTTGGTCAATGAGAAGACTCTTCTGTTTCCAGTCCTAATCATGCCTTAAATCAAACCAAACACAGACCAACTGAAACAGAAAGTGTGGTGAAAGGTAAATAGTGTTGAGTAAAGTCAGCACCTAAGAACACAAACATATTTAGCATATGTTCATGAAGGCAAACAACAGTGGTATTCCTTCACGGATAATCAGCTGAGACATCTGGCACTTGTGCTTTCAAAGTATAGAGGAATACTGTACAACAGTTGTTACAACCAAACATCTGTATGTCACTTACTGGATGCAAAACCTCTTTTATACTGTATATTTAAAAGTCCCATAATGTGCATTTTTAGGGATTAATTTTGAGTTTTTACATCTTTAATGACATATTATTGTAGTTTTAAAGACCAAAAACATTTATGTGCTGTTTTACAGCTCATCAAAAAGCTGTCTATACAGCTAAAACAGTCCATTTTCAGCCTGCTTATTAATATTAAGGAGCTCAAATCTAACTGAGTAAAGGATTTCTGAGAGGACCAATCACAAGTACTGAAGCAATAAGAGTGCATTTGTTCTGCTAACTTAGAGAACTGAAGATAGGGCTTTTCATTTATAACATCATAACAGTTATACAACAGTTAGTTCTGACCGAGCAATTTGATTAGACAATAGGGATTCCAGGAGTGACTATATTCCCCGATAACCGCACTTGGTATATCCATGCTGCTGCAGCAGTGTTCTAATAATCTTTAAATTATAGTAACTGTCGCTGGTTTCTGACGTGAGAATCATAATGCTGTGGTTGTTGTGTTTGCAAAGAAACAGCCCTAAAAATCCAGACCTTCTTGAATGGATATGTCAGCACCTGGTGCTTAGTAGGGGTGGGACAAAACATCGATTTGGCAATGGATCGCAATACTTGGCACTAGCGATGATGCACCGATCCTTAAACACATAGACAGACAGACAGACAGACAGACAGACAGACAGACAGACAGATAGATAGATAGATAGATAGATAGATAGATAGATAGATAGATAGATAGATAGATATGGGTTGCTATCCAGGTGGTAGACAGATATGGGTTGATATCCAGGTGGATATCAGTGCAGTAAGGAGTTTACTTGGACCTGGTGTACTTGGTGACGGCCTTGGTACCCTCAGACATGGCGTGCTTGGCCAGCTCACCGGGCAGCAGGAGGTACACAGCGGTCTGGATCTCCCTGGAGGTGATGGTGGAGCGCTTGTTGTAGTGGGCCAGACAAGAGGCCTCAGAGTTGATACGCTTAAAGATGTCATTCACAAAGGAGTTCATGATGCCCATGGCCTTGGAGGAGATGCCCGTGTTGGGATGGACCTGCTTCAGAACCTTGTATACGTAGATCGCATAGCTCTTCTTCCTGGTCTTTCTCTTCTTCTCGCCTCCTTTGCCAGCGGTCTTGGTCACGGCTTTCTTGGAACCCTTCCTGGGCGCAGACGTGGCGGGTTCAGGATTCCTCCGTACTTTGCAGCAAGAATGAGGATATATACAGTGGGGCAAAAAAGTATTTAGTCAGCCACCAATTGTGCAAGTTCTCCCACTTAAAAGATGAGAGAGGTCTCCAATTTTCATCATAGATATACCTCAACTTGGTTCCAAGGTTGTCATAGCCAGGAGTGGCACTGGGGTTAAGCTCCCAGTGCTTATAAAATGCTCTTTATGGCGTGCATCTCGAAAAGCCTCTGACAACTAAGTCCAACTCCTAGCCTGCCTGTGTGGTTTAGTCTCTAAGCCCGGCGGAACTGCTTTTACTAATAGGAGAAGGGGCGAGGGCGGATCTCTGGCGCCTTAAAACCAGATGCTTCGGGTAGATGGTGGCTCGTCAACCTGGGAAGGTAGCCCATCTAGGGGAAGGTAAACCCTGATTTCAAACCTCTGTTGCCTTGCGGCACACCCGGTCACAGGAAAGGCTTCGGGAGTCAACCCTGAGGAAAAATCCGGAGTCGGAGTCCCTAAGGCAGTTCTCTGTTGTGTTCAACATCGTTCTGGCAGCTCCTGCGACAGCGCTGGTGCCAAACTGTAGCAGCCCTGCTGTTCCTTTGGATTCATCAGTGATGTGGAGAGGGGGGACATGCTGCATGGGCAACATCTTGTCCTCCATATCTTCCTGCCCAGGCTTGAATCCTACCAACGCCCAACACTGGAAGGTAGAACACCGGATCACTGGAGAGGACACTCCAGCTTCGCCTTTGGCGTAGACAAAACACGGGGAATGACAGTTACCGGTTATAAGCTACCGCTCAATTGGCGTAGAGCGCGGCGCCAGGGGTTGTTCCCGACGGTGGGAGGGATCATCGGATCTCACTGGACAGCTACCGCCCGCCTCAAGCTGGGCAGCCCCCAGCCAATAAGGTGCTGTCCCGCCACAGCTTGCTTTCCTCATTGGGTGCATGGGGATGAGGAGAAGTCCGAACAGCAGGCTGAGAACTTTCGCACCAGGCAAGACAAAAAAACAAAAGAGACCAACTCTAAAACTGGGAACTTGGAACGTCCGCACTATGATGATAGGACTCGCTGCTAACCTCAAGGACATCAACGACACCAGGAAGACTGCCATCATCAATAATGAGCTGAAGAGACTGGAAGTGGATATCGCCACTCTCCAGGAAACACGGTTGGCTGACGCAGGCACACTGAGAGAGAAGGACTACACGTTCTACTGGCAGGGAAAGAGCAGTGACAAACACAGGGAACACGGAGTGGGCTTCGCAGTGAAGAACACCTTGCTGAAGATGGTGGAACCGGGCAGCAATGGCTCTGCACGACTCCTCACCCTCCGCCTCAACACCACTCAAGGCCCAGTCACCCTCGTCAGTGTGTACGCCCCAACACTGACAGCCACACCAGAGGCAAAAGACGAGTTCTACGAGAATCTCGCAACAACTGTCAGGATCATCCCCAACTCTGAACAACTCATTCTCCTTGGAGACTTCAATGCCAGAGTGGGTGCTGACCACGACTCCTGGCCCTCCTGTCTTGGACCATTTGGCGTGGGCAGAATGAACGACAACGGACAGCGGCTGCTTGAGTTCTGCACTTATCACGATCTGTGCATTACAAACTCGTTCTTCAAGACCAAGCCCCAACACAAGGTTTCCTGGCGACATCAGTGCTCAAAGCACTGGCACCAGCTGGACTTGATCCTGACCAGGCGCACCTCACTGAAGAACGTGCTAATCACCCGTTCGTTCCAGAGTGCAGATTGCAACACAGACCATTCATTGGTGTGTTGCAAGGTCAAGCTGCAGCTGAAGAAATTCCATCATGCTAGACAGCCTGGAAAGGCACAGATTGACACCAGCAAGATGGCCCAACCAGAACTTGTTGAGCGGTTTGCGTCCACCTTTGAGAAGGAACTTGGTGTACCACAAGAAGGAGAATCTGCAAAGCAGAAGTGGGTAGAGCTGCGAAACACCATCCACCGCACAGCCTTGGCTACCTTTGGGAGGAAGACCTCGAAGTCACAGGACTGGTTTGATGCCAAGTTGACCGAGATGACCCCCGTCATTGAAGCCAAGCGCTCAGCTCTTGCCAAGTACAAGAAGTACCCAAACGAGAAGAATCTCCAGATTCTCAGGGCTGTGAGAAGCAAAGTTCAGCAGACTGCTTGGCGCTGTGCCAACGAGTACTGGACTCAGCTCAGCCAAGACATTCAAACCGCTGCCATAACAGGGAACATCCGTGGTATGTACGATGGCATCAAGAAAGCACTTGGTCCGGCTCAGAGCAAGACGGCCCCCCTCAAATCCTCCACTGGGGAGATGATCACAGAAAAGAACAAGCAGATGGAGAGATGGGTGGAGCACTACTCCGACCTCTACTCCAAACAGAACACCGTGTCACCGTCAGCCCTTGATGCCATCGATTGCCTGCTATCCATGGACGAACTTGACGCAGAGCCAACCATCGACGAACTCAGCAAGGCCATTGATTGATTGATTGGCCGCTGGCAAGGCACCCGGCAACTACGGCAAACCCCCCGACCTGATCAAGCACTGCAAGACCACCCTACTGCTGCCATTGCATGACGTCCTCTGCCAGTGCTGGAAGGAAGGTGCCGTACCACAGGACATGAAGGACGCCAAGATCATCACCCTCTACAAAAACAAAGGGGAGAGAAGCGACTGCAACAACTACAGGGGCATCTCCCTCCTCAGCGTTGTTGGCAAAGTCTATGCACGAGTTGTTCTCGTTCGTCTACAGAAGCTTGCCGAACGTGTCTACCCCGAGTCTCAGTGTGGCTTCCGCGCTGAGCGATCGACGGTAGACATGATATTCTCCATCCACCAACTCCAGGAGAAATGCAGAGAACAGAACATGCCCCTGTACGTCGCCTTCATCGACCTCACCAAAGCATTCGATCTGGTCAGCAGAGAGGGCCTTTTCAAGATCCTGCCAAAGATAGGATGCCCACCAAAGTTGCAAAGCCTCATCGAATCGTTTCACACCAACATGCAGGGGATAGTGCAGCACGATGGCAACGTCTCAGAGCCATTCAACATACGCAGCGGAGTGAAACAGGGCTGTGTACTTGCGCCAACCCTCTTTGGGATTTTCTTTGCTATGCTCCTGAGACATGCCTTCAGCACAGCAGCAGAGGGAATCTACCTGCACACAAGATCTGACGGCAGGCTTTTCAACCTCACCCGCCTGAAAGCCAGAACCAAAGTACGCGAGGCTCGCAGTTGCGACCCACACACAGCAGGAGCTTCAGATCCTGATGGACCGCTTCTCCCAGGCATGCATGGCATACCCAGGCATGCTTCTCCCAGGCATGCAAGGACTTCGGGCTTACCATCAGCCTGAAGAAGACTAACGTCTTGGCGCAAGGCACGAAAGCACCACCAACCATCACCATCGACAACTACGAGCTGGAGGTCGTGAATCAGTTCACGTGCCTGGGGTCCACGATCAGCAGCAACCTCTCCCTTGATACAGAGATCGACAAGAGGATTGGAAAATCGGCCTCCACACTCGCTCGCCTCACCACACGAGTGTGGGAGAATCCCAAACTCTCTGTCAAGACGAAGATGGCAGTGTACAATGCCTGCATCATCAGCACACTGCTCTATGGGAGTGAGACGTGGACAACATACGCCCGGCAGGAAAAGAGACTGAACTCCTTCCACTTGCACTGCATTTGCCATATCCTGGACATATCCTGGCAGGACAAAGTGCCCAACACAGAAGTTCTGTCCCGCGCCAGCCTTTCCTCCATGTTCACTCTACTCAGGCAGCGCAGGCTCCACTGGCTAGGCCACGTTCACCGTATGGAGGATGGCAGAATCCCCAAAGACGTCCTCTACGGAGAACTGGCGACTGGCAGGAGAGACGTTGGCCGCCCACAGCTGCGCTTTAGAGACGTCTGCAAGAGAGACATGAAGGCCCTGGAGATCAACACAGAGCGCTGGGAGGACCTTGCAACGGACCGCTCCAAATGGAGAGGCACCCTGACCAGACAGCTCAAGGCGGGTGAAGAGAGACTGACTGCTGCAGCAGATGAAAAAAGGACCCACAGGAAGAACCGCCACAGCTCCAGCAGCACGGAGACCACCCACAAGTGCGACCTGTGTGACAGGGACTGCCATTCGCGCATCGGCCTGTTCAGCCACAGGCGGTGCTGCTCCAGCAGAGTAGACGTTTAGGATTCTCTTCCATGGTCATCATAGACCGACGGAGGCCGACGACGATACCTCAACTATGAGAGACAAAATGAGAAAAAAAAAAAATCCAGAAAATCACAATGAAGGATTTTTAATGAATTAATTGGTAAATTCCTCTGTAAAATAAGTATTTGGTCAATAACAAAAGTTCATCTCAGTACTTTGTTATATACCCTTTGTTGGCAATAACAGAGGTCAAACGTTTTCTGTAAGTCTTCACAAGGTTTTCACACACTGTTGCTGGTATTTTGGCCCATTCCTCCATGCAGATCTCCTCTAGAGCAGTGATGTTTTGGGGCTATCACTGGGCAACACGGACTTTCAACTCCCTCCAAAGATTTTCTATGGGGTTGAGATCTGGAGACTGGCTAGGCCACTCCAGGACCTTGAAATGCTTCTTATAAAGCCACTCCTTCATTGCCCGGGCGGTGTGTTTGGGATCAGTGTCATGCTGAAAGACCCAGCCACGTTTCATCTTCAATGCCCTTGCTGATGGAAGGAGGTTTTCACTCAAAATCTCACGATACATGGCCCCACTCATTCTTTCCTTTACACGGATCAGTCGTCCTAGTCCCTTTGCAGAAAAACCGCCCCAAAGCATGATGTTTCCACTCCCATGGTTCACAGTAGGTATGGTGTTCTTTCTCCTCCAAACACGACAAGTTGAGTTTTTACCAAAAAGTTCTATTTTGGTTTCATCTGACCATATGACATTCTCCCAATCCTCTTCTGGATCATCCAAATGTTCTCTAGCAAACTTCAGACGGGCCTGGACGTGTACTGGCTTAAGCAGGGGGACACGTCTGGCACTGCAGGATTTGAGTCCCTGGCGGCGTAGTGTGTTACTGATGGTAGCCTTTGTTACTTTGGTCCCAGCTCTCTGCAGGTCATTCACTAGGTCCCCCCGTGTGGTTCTGGGATTTTTGCTCACCGTTCTCGTGATCATTTTGACCCTACAGGGTGAGAACTTGTGTGGAGCCCCAGATCGAGGGAGATTATCAGTGGTCTTGTATGTCTTCCATTTTCTAATAATTGCTCCCACAGTTGATTTCTTCACACCAAGCTGCTTACCTATTGCAGATTCAGTCTTCCCAGCCTGGTGCAGGTCTACAATTTTGTTTCTGGTGTCCTTTGACAGCTCTTTGGTCTTGGCCATAGTGGAGTTTGGAGTCTGACTGTTTGAGGTTGTGGACAGGTGTCTTTTATACTGATAACGAGTTAAAACAGGTGCCATTAATACAGGTAACGAGTGGAGGACAGAGGAGCCTCTTAAAGAAGAAGTTACATGTCTGTGAGGGCCAGAAATCTTGCTTGTTTGTAGGTGACCAAATACTTATTTTACTGAGGAGTTTATCAATTAATTCATTAAAAATCCTTCAATGTGATTTTCTGGATTTTTTTTTTCTCATTTTGTCTCTCATAGTTGAGGTATACCTATGATGAAAATTGAAGACCTCTCTCATCTTTTAAGTGGGAGAACTTGCACAATTGGTAGCTGACTAAATACTTTTTTGCCCCACTGTATATGAAGTACGTTACATGCTCTTGGGTATTAATCAACCAATTGCATTTTTAGTCAACTAGATGGCGCAAAGCAAGCACCTAGTCAGGTGAAGACATACTGTAGCTTGTCTTGCAAGATTTGCAACCAGATGGCACAAAACTACCCATTGTCAAGTGAAGTCATATCTTGTCTCATGAGGTCTGCAGCCAGGTGTGAAAGCTAGGAAGCAATTGGATGCACTGAAAAGTTAGCTCAAATGTTGGGCCTTTTTGGATTTTATAACAAACACAGAACAAAAGACCTTGACACGAAACACAACCCACAAGGAGCGCTGCACGAAAAAAACAACACCTGAAACACAAGGACCAGCACACTCATATTGGAGCCATTCAGCAAGTGTTAGCAACAGCTAAGCTAAAAACACTCCAACTTGAGCACCGCTTTTCAGCCAACTCCAGACCTCCCACACAACAAAGCCACCGTCAAACTCAGAGTGAGACACATAAACAACACAGTCAGCCGCCGTACCTGTGTGCAGCGATGTGTCTCCATGGAAAATGAAGCCCCCTGGTATACGAGAATGTGGACAGCAGAAAAGACAACAGCAGCACCATATCCCACCGAGGAATGAGAGCCTGAAGCCACCAAAACAAAAGTGGCCACAAAACAGATGTTGACAGTTGTACTTTAGGGACAAAATTTGATGCTGAAATGGGATGTATGGTATCACGATGGCTCGTAATAGTAATAGGATTGTGATAGATCGTGATAGTATTGGATCATCATCCAAGTATCATGATCTGAATTGCATCGTGAGTCCCTCGCGATTCCCACCCCTAGTGCCTTTTAAACCAGACCGTCAATGAGAGAGTAGCTCATTCCAGCCTGACCTTGAGCACAACCTGGATGAAGATCCACCTGAAGGTCATTGTGTATGAGTTCGTTGAACATTGGGGAAATTGCCTATGAGAAGTAACAATTTTTGTGAACTCATAAATGCCCAGATCTCCTGGCCTTTGACCTGAACCTTGACCTCAACCTGGATGCAAACCCAGCTGAGGATCATTGTGCGTAAGTTTGGTGATGATTGGGGAAATTGTCTTGTGTGAAAAATCACACTTATGTGATTTTTCTAAAAATCACCCAAGTATCCAGATCTCCTGACCTTTGGCATTGACCTTGACTCTTAGCACAACTAGGATACAGATCCACCTGAGGATCATTGTGAGTGAGTTTGGTGAGCATCAGGGCAACTGCCTAGGACAGGGGATAGCAACCTGTGGCTCCAGAGCCACATGCGGCCCTTCAGCCCCTATGCTGTGACTCCCTGCAGTTATATCTCAAAACACATGGAAATTAATGAGGGTCATTTTAATTATTTTATTTTTCAAATTATTGTTTATTGGATACATTTTTCAACTGAAATGCATACTTTTATGAACATAAAATATATTCTAATTATTTATGTTGTCAACTATGACAAAATTAACTAGAAAAGCACTCGGAGAGCGCAGACCTCCGCCAAGCGGCACAGTTCCCCCCATAGAGTGTTTGTGTGTACGTTTTCAGATTCCCTGAGCATGAAAAGATATGAGTAGCAATTGGATTCACAATGATTATTTGTTTATTTGACATGGACAGTGCAATAAACAGACAATTAATGAATGACAATCAATGTGATAGTGATAGGAATAGTGGTTCAGTAGTGTAAAATGGGGCTATAAGGGACGGCGGGTTAATAAGGGACACTTTTGTGGGAAATGTTTTAAATGTAATTCTGCTTTTTTTATTTTGAGCAGGACGCTGAGTTGTGTTGTTATTGTCAAATATCCATGAATCCTTCATCAAATGTAGGCGGAAGCAAAATTAAAAAAGCAGAATTACATTTAGAAAAGTGTCCCATATTACCCCGCCGTCCCTTATAGCCCCGTTTTATGGTTGTAAAAGCATTGCCTCCTTGGCGGGGGTAATAAACTGAAGTGTTGGTGTGTCCATCTCCTCCACTGACGGATGCAGATTGGTTAGACAGGTTGCCGTGGGTTTTATATTATATTGGGGTTGCGGTCCGCGGCAAAACAGAATTTAGAGTCTTCCCCGGCAGAGAGGTCGTTTTTACGCAGCGCCTATAGCTGGGCGGGGAATTTGTGGCAAATAATGGTGCGGCGGACAGGTGTCCGTGTCAGGTTTTGCAGCGTGGCGCAAAAGCAGTCACGCTGGCGGGCCCAGGGCAGCAGTGTTTTCCGCATGCTTTTGTGGCTAAAACGTTGAAGAACGCGGAGTTTGTGTTGGTCAGACACGACGACCAGCGCAATGTGTGCAGCACCTATGGCTGGCACAGGCACGCTGGGGGTCCGAGGCCAGCAGTGTTTTCCGCATGCTTTTGTGGCTAAAACGTTGACGAAGGCGGAGTTTGTGTTGGTCAGACACGACGCCCAGCGGCCTCCATTGCGCCTGCGCACATGTTGAAAATGGCCCTATGTCACAGTGTTGAAAAACGCTTTAAAAAAATTCCTGTATCCAGACGGTGAACTGGATCACCCCCAAAATTTAATCAGTTCTTCCTTGTACCATTTCCAACAACGCCTGAAAGTTTCATGCAAATCCGTCCAAGACTTTTTGAGTTATCTTGCTAACCAACAGACAAACAGACAGACAGACAAACAGACAAACAAACACACAAACCCTGGCAAAAACATAACCTCCTCCTGGCCTTTTCGGCCTGGCGGAGGTAATAAATAATCCGACAGCAGCTCATATATATGGAGAGCTGCTCAGCCTCTCTGAGCATGTGAAGAGCACAGAGAGCCCAGCAGCTTTCTGCTTATCCTCCCCACCCCTCAGTAAGACATGGACAAATCCAGAAAAAAATAAAACCACTGAGTAAAAATAGAGTTTAATTCTGTGTGGACAGAATTAAACTCTCTATTTTGTTTTCCACAAAATTGTTTTCCACCCTTCCCTCAGGGAGGCTCAGAGTCATCAAAACCCGGACCAGCAGAATGAAAGAGAGCTTCCTTCCTAGGGCAGTAGACGGACTGTTGCACTCACAATCCCTTTAGCAGGCGTGCACACAGTCACATACATGTAGAGTGCATTAGTATTTTATCTATTTATTTAGTATTTTATCTATTTATTATTAAGATGATTGTATTTTAAGCTGCTAAGAGACTGCTGAACAGAGCTTCATTGTATTTTCTGTACAGTGACAATAAAGTTTGAGAGAGATTAATTTGCATTCATGTATGGTTGTTATGTGGCGAGAATTCCTCCACAAGAACACAAACAATGAAAAGCACCAGGTGCCTCATCAATGTCTGCAGGTCCTTAAAAAGTCTTAGATGTGATTATCTAAAATCAACGCCTTAATTATCCTTAAAAATGAGAAACAATCCTTGTAGTAGCCTGTACTATGGACCTCTTGCACAATGTAGAGTGACATACTTTCACACTGCCATGCTTCCGCAGCTCCAGGACAGTTTTATTTTCACTGTTGCAGTATGAATTCATTAATGCCACTTAATATTCAGAGTTATGTATATATCAAACCTTATAAGCAGCATAATCTTTATTTTAAAAGTCAAATTGCTGTTGCAGCTCTCAGCTACTACTTTAGTCAGAGAGGGGCTGAAGGGCTCTTCAGCTGGTAAAGGTTGCAGACCTGTGACCTTTGAGGAATAGTAATTTTTTTCTGAAATCACATAGGTGGCCAGATTTTACAACCTCTGACCTTGACCTTGAGCACAACCTTGATATAGACCCACGTGAGGATCAATGTGTGTGAATTTGGTGACTACTAGGACAATAGCCTAAGAAGAAGAAATCACATAAATGCCCAGATCATCTGACCTTTGACCCTGAGCACAACTTGGACCCACCTGAGGATTATTGTGAGTGAGTTTGGTGACCACCAGGGCAACTGTGCTTCTAAATAAACAGAAGAGCTGAAGTTTGATTTATCATCCCATTTAGCCAACTGTAACAATAATGTATGTGGTGAGAGACTCTTTATTTCATCTGAAGATACCAAGAAGAAGCAGGCAAATTTCATGGAAACTAACGTGAAAATACACTGAAGATAAATTGCCGTTAGCCTCTAACCGCTATCTGCGTCAGCTTGTCTGCTAAGGGTGGATGGGCCGAGAACAAAATGGACGAGCTGAGGTTGGACTTAACCATCTTGATCAGAGACTCTTAATACCTATGTAGTGATAACAAAACCAAGTCTTCATTCAGGATTCCTTCAGAACAGCTATTTAACTGGCAGCAAGATGGTGCAAATCATGTGATCCATACAACTGGCTCAAGAAGCGGACCAGTGTATACGTATAAAAACAATGACTTCAATACTACATAATATCTAATTTTATTACCTCCGCCAGGCCGAAAAGGCCAGGAGGAGGTTATGTTTTTGCCAGGGTTTGTGTGTTTGTCTGTTTGTCTGTCTGTCTGTCTGTCTGTTTGTCTGTTGGTTAGCAAGATAACTCAAAAAGTCTTGGACGGGACTTCCGGTCTGGACGCCATGGCGACTGCAGCTTAACACTGAAGCTCTCAGACCCAATCCAAGATAACACCTTGAAAATCAAACTTAACGGATTTTTGGAGGAGTGAAAATCAAAAGACAAAATCATCATGTCTAAAGGAAAACAGAAGAAACTGAAATTCTCCAGGCCAGGACACGTATCGGCCGGAGAATCTGAACTGGAAGATCTCCGTTCAGAAGACGAGGAACTGGTGATAGCTAACAAAAAGGTTAGCCTGAAATCACTATTTGAAGAGCTACGACGATTTCGCCGAGAAGTTACGGCCGAATTTCGGGAATTCAGAGAAGAATTGAAAAGGACAAACAGCAGAGTGGACCAGGCCGAGAACCGAATCTTGGAAACAGAGGAACGAATAAAAGTGCTCGAAGATTCTGTGCTGGACCTACGCAAAAGACAAGCATCTATAGAGGCTAAGCTAGCCAACCAAGAAGGAAGACAAAGAAGAGACAACATAAGAATTCATGGTCTGATAGAAGGAGCCGAAAACGGTTTTAACTCAATGGCAGAATGCGTGGAATCCTTACTAAGAGAGAAATTGGATATTCCACAAACCACCGACTTGAAGATAGAAAAGGCACATCGTTCATTAGCCGCTAGGCCGGCGGCGGAAGCGCCCCCACGTTCGGTGTTGGTAAGATTTTCCAATTTCAAAATAAAACAAGAGGTTGTAAGACTGGCCTGGCAGAAAAAAGGATTTATGCACCAGGAGAGAAAAGTCTTCGTGGAACACGATTACGCCCCGGAGGTCCTTAAAAAGCGCAGGGAATACAATGACGCGAAAAAGGTGTTAAGAGAGAAGAAATTGCGCTTTCAGACTCCATTTCCTGCAAAGTTAAGGGTCTTCTACGGCGAAGAAACATGTCTCTATAATTCGGCGGAAGAAGCAACAGCTGATATGGCGAGAAGAGGGCTCCCGGTAACGGTATTTAAACCCGCAGCAGACCCGAGTGAGAAGATCAAAGCGCAAACATGGACAACACTAAGACCTTCAAAATCCACGGACCAGCAGCGGGAAACCCAGCGCCAGAGTGTCGCGGATAAACTGTCCGTTTTCAGGTTGGAATAGCGACCTTTTTTTTTTTTTCTCTTGAATCAATCCGCACATCCAACCCCCCTCATACAAGGTAACAAACATTAAAGGAGATGCGTATTCAGCATGTGGTAAAACATTTCATGGAACAGTCATAATATTTGAAACAAATAAGTCTTTTTAATAAAAAAAAAAAAAACAAAACTTGTTAAAATAGAAATGTGACAATAATCCACATGTTCTCCTCATACTAACAAATACTGTTTTTGCGTGAATGTTTGATGTGATGGGGGTGGGAGGGTGCACACAATTTCACAGGGTTTAGGCATAAAAGGAAAAAAAAAATCATTACAAGTTTGGATTGGGTTCTGAAACTCACGTTAAAAGCATGGGACAACTTACAGGGGTAAGAGAGGTCCCTCAACACGTAACAGAGTTTGAGGAATTTCCCTCAGGGCCTTCACTCCATCAAGGCTCTTCCAGGGTCTTTAAAAAGACCCCAGCTCAGGAAGTTCTTCTGACAGCTTTTTGTTTTAAAGTTTTATACACTATGTTCTTAATGTTTTTCTTGTTTTTAATGTTCTTTCAGTTTCTGAGTAGCACAAAAGACGGCCACCACACAGTTATACTAAACAAAACAACACAATGGAGAAACAGGGTGTAACCAAAATAATTTCATATAATGTAAAAGGAATCCTGAATCCAGTTAAAAGATCCAAGATTCTAGGCAAAATGAAAAAAGACAAAGCAGGAATAATATTTTTACAAGAAACCCACCTAACAGACGTGGAACACAATAAACTCAGTAGACAAGGGTTTAAAATGATCTCTTCATCTTCATATAAGTCAGGGAGGAGGAGGGGAGTAGCGACATTGATATCAACCAAAATTACATTTGAAAAAAAATCAGAACACAAAGATAAAGAAGGGAGATACAGTTTGGTAACTGGGCGGCTAGAGGGAGAAGATATCACCCTGCTGAATGTGTATGCTCCCCCAGGGGCTAACTGGAAATTTTATAAAAATGTATTCGACGAGCTTCCGGTTATGGCTGCCACGTAGGACGGACGTGTCTCGCTCTGCTCTGCTCCTGGAGAAAAAAAATCGGCAAATAACTCTCTCATTTGGGACAGAACGTATCCCAGCATTTGGGCGAGGATATGTCGGCGAAGCCTAAGGCTGGAAAACCAGGAAAAGGAAAAAGCGAGCCGCTGAAACAGTCCAAATTAACGGACTTTCAGGTCTGTGACGCAGCAAACAAAACTCCATATATGGCGGAGGAGGCTGGCGGCGGTGCGATGTCTGCGGGGAATGGCGCAGATGCGCTGATGGCTGCCATGAGTTCAATGAGAGCGGACTTTTCCTCTAGATTTGATGGGATTATGACAGCGTTGGAAGGAATAAGAAAGGAATTGGGTGACTGTGTAGAACGAACGGCGCAGATGGAGCTCCGTCTCGCTAGTGCTGAAGATGACGTCACCCGTCTTCAATTAAAGGTGCGCACTTTGGAAAAAAAAAATAAATCTCTGGAAGATAATATTTTGGATTTGGAATCTCGGTCGAGACAGAATAATTTGAGGCTGGTGGGTCTTCCAGAGGAATCAGAAGGTCGGGACGTATGTTCCTTTCTGGAAAAGTGGATTCCGGAGGTGCTGGGCAGCGAGGAGTTGCAATCAGCAGTGGTTCTGGAAAAAGCACATCGTATTGGCCCACGGAGAGATAAGGGACCGCCGAGGACCTTAATTATGAAGTTTCTTAGCAACAGAGACAGGATGAAGATCTTCAACGCTGCACGTGCTAAAGGAGAGATTAAACACCAGGACCAGCAGGTGCGGTTCTACCCAGATTTGGCCACAGGAATCCAGCAATTGAGGAAGCAGTTTGATCCCATACGTAAGGAGCTGCGCAACCTTGGGATTCGTCATGGTGTAATCTATCCTGCGAGACTGCTGACCACGTATGAGGGCAGAACCCACATCTTCAAGACCCCAGAGGAGGCACAGGAGTTCATCAAGAAGATCAAAGAAGAAGAAGAGACTGGTGGGAGCTAAGCATGAACAAAATATAAGGTAGAATAATTAAGCATTTGCACAGGCATCTGACTGACTTGAAGTAAATAGTAAGTTTACAAAATATAGATTGTATTATATATTAAAAAAACAAAACAAAAACAAAACAAACAAAAACAAAAAAAAAACTATGATGTACAAAGTTGTTAAAAATTTTGGAGTTAAGTTGGAAAACTACAGAGGAGAGTTAATGTTACATCATTAAAAGCAGTAGAGTTAGGGTGATTGGGAGGATGGGCTGCACGGTGGCGCAGTGGTTAGCACTGCGGCAGCACAGTTTACCCTTGGCCGGGGGATTGTGGGGATCGTGGGATCGTGGGTTCGATCCCAGCCCCCGACCAACAGTGATCTGTGTGGAGTTTGCATGTTCTCCCCGTGTTGCGTGGGTTTACTCCGGGATTTCTCCGGTTTCCTCCCACATGCCAAAAACATGCATGTTAGGTTAATTGGCTGTTCTAAATTGTCCCTAGATATCTGTTTCCTATAGGCCCTTAGAATAGAGGGTTAGTATTAATGAAAGCGCTTTGAGTGGTCTTTGTGACTAGAAAAGCGCTATATAAGTGCAGGTTAGTTAGTTAGTTAGAAGAAGGAGTGGCTTAGGCTGTTCCCCGTGGGTGTGGAACGGTCGATGGCTATATCGGGAGACAGAATTTTTCTTTTGATTTTGGGGGGTTTGCCACAAGTGTGGGAAGGGGAAATTTGTTTGTGTGTAGTTTGTAGGATGAATGTTCAACCACTCATGTTTTTGCTTCTCTGTATGAGCATGTTTACACTGCAAGGTAATCCTAAACTCTCTATTGATCATGGACCAAAGTGTTAATCTTAATTTAACTTCATGGAATTGCAGAGGTCTACAAAATTTAAAAAAACTTAAACAAGTTATGAATAAAATAAAGGACATGGGTTCAAGAATTGTGTTTTTACAAGAAACTCATCTGATAGAGGAGGATGTTAAAAGAATTAGGAGTAGATGGCAGGGAAGTGTATTCACCTCTTCATTTTCATCCCGAGCCAGGGGAGTTATGACTCTCATACATAAATCAGTTCCTTTTCAGGTGAAAAATGTAATTGGAGACAAATTTGGAAGATATGTAATCATTCAAGGTTCTTTGCTATTAGAAAATATAAATCTTGTGAACTTATATGGTCCCAATATAGATGATCAGAAGTTCTTTGCTAATTTATTTCTCATCTTATCATCACTTACAGGGCAACATATAATAGCAGGGGATTTTAATTGTACATTGAATCCAGGTGTGGATAGATCAACAGGACTGGATTGTACGCACATTGGATGTAGGATGACTATTAATCATTTTATGAAAGAATTGAGATTGTTAGATATATGGAGAGAAATGAAACCACAAGTTAAAGCCTATTCTTGTTATTCCAGTACCTACAAGACATTCTCACGTATTGATTATTTTTTGATTTCCACAGAATTAAGGTCCAAGATTCAAAACTGCTTTTATGATAACATCGTGATTTCTGATCATGCACCCTGTTGTCTAATATATGTAGATAAAAAATTGACAAAGGAATCAGGTAGATGGCAATTTCAGCATAAATGGCTTCAGGATGAGGAATTTGTCAAGTATATAGAAAAACAGATAGACGAGTTCTTTGACATCAATACTACACAAACATCAGCATGTGTAAAGTGGGAGGCTTTCAAAGCTTTTATTAGGGGACATATTATTAGTTATACAGGATCAAAATCTAAGAAGACTCGAGAGGAGAGAGCTAAATTGGAACATAAAATAAAAAGTCTTCAGGAAAAAGTGTATGCAGGAAGTGACCCAAGGTTGGAGAATGAATTACTGATTTTGAGAGCTGAATACGACAAAAAATCAGCGAATAGAGCTGCCTCGAGTCTTCTAAGATTGAAACAATCTTTTTATGAACAAGGTGAAAAATCAGGAAAATTATTAGCATGGCAGATTAAACAATTGGAAATTAAAACACCAATTACCAGTATTATAAGTAAGGGACAGGTAGTTATAGATCCTTTAGAAATTAATAGAGCCTTTAGAGATTACTATGAAAAATTATATGATACCAAAAATGAACCTGATTTAACAAAACTAAATGGGTTTTTGAACGAACTATCTATACCGTGTATTCCAAATGAAAACAGGGAGATATTGGAGTCTAAAATTAGTCAAGAAGAAGTTGGGCTAGCCATTGATAATATGAAATCAGGAAAAAGTGCAGGACCAGATGGTCTTCCAGTTGACCTTTATAAAAAATTTAAGAATAAATTAATAAAACCTTTTTTGGAAATGGTTTTAGAAGCATTTCAAAATAATAATTTACCATCATACATAAATAATGCCTTAATTATACTGCTGCCAAAACCAGGTAAGCCCTCTAATAAATGTGAAAATATGAGACCAATAAGCCTATTAAACGCCGACCTTAAGATAATCTGTAAAATTTTAGCAAGACGAATACAAGAAATTTTACCAAATATTATTAATCGAGATCAGAATGGCTTTATAAAGGGTAGACAAGGCTTCCATAATGTAAGAAGACTATTTAATATTATTTATTTTAATAAAGAAGCACCGGATACAGCTCTCCTATCATTGGACGCCGAAAAGGCCTTTGATAGAGTTGAATGGCCCTTTCTTTTTGAAGTCCTACAAAGGTTTGGACTTGGAAATAATTTCATAAAATGGGTTCAAATAATATACAATAATGCTACAGCAGAAATCCTAACAAATAACAATATTTCAAAACCAATAAAAATCAATAGAGGATGTCGACAAGGCTGTCCACTTTCACCTTTACTGTTTACTATGGCAATTGAACCTTTAGCGATAGCGATACGTTTACATTCACAAATATATGGAATTAAAGTTGGACCAACAGAACATAAAATCTCCCTGTACGCCGATGATATAATTTTGTTTATGTCGAATCTAAAAAAATCAATTCCAACCTTGTTGAATTTAATAAAGAATTTTGGGGAAATATCAGGATATAAAATAAATAAAACTAAATCTTCAATATTAATGCTAAATGAGACCCAGAGAAATTACCCAGCCCCTGAGGTAAATCAATTCAATGTTGTAAATCAGTTTAAATATTTAGGAATCCAAATTATGCCTAAGCTAGAATCAGTCGCCAGTGTCAACTATGAAGCCTTAATGTCAGATATCAATGAGTTAACTCAGAGATGGATGTCACTACCAATGTCGATGATCGGGAGAATCAATATACTTAAAAGTAATATTTTACCTAAAATACTTTATTTATTTCAATACATTCCCTTATCACCACCTTTAGATCTATTCTCAAGAATAAAAAAAAAGTTAGTGGAATTTATATGGAACAACAGGAGGGCTAGATTACGTTTGTCTTTATTATATTTACCATTTGATCGTGGAGGTCTGAAATGTCCAAATTTTATGTTGTATTATTGGTCGGCACAACTGAGGTCTATGACATATTATTTTTCATCAAATGATCTCCCTCACTGGACTGAAATGGAATCATACAATTTACCTTTACCTCTTCCCATATTCATATACTCAGATTCGGCAAAAAAATTACAAAAACAAGTTAAAAATCCATTTGTAAAGCATATGATCAAAATATGGTGTGAAGCTAAAAACTATTTAAAAGAACCACAGTTATTGTCACAATTTAGTCCAATATGGGGTAATCAATATTTTAAACCAGGGAGAGCGGACGCTGTATTTAAAGTATGGAATTTAAAAGGGATACAAAAGATTCAGGATTTATATTTGCCATGTGCAGACAACATAATGTCTTTTGAAGAGCTGAGGATCAAATTTAATCTCAATAGAACACATTTTTTTAAATATCTTCAACTTAGAAACTTTATTCGATCAAATCAAAATAAAGCTCTCACTCGACCTATTTATTCATCCTTGGAAAAAATGGTGATGAAAGATAGTAAAAGAAAGGGTATTATTTCAGAGTTTTATAACTCATTGACACTATCTTCAAGTGAAAATTCACTGAAAAGATTAAACTACTGGAAAGAAGATCTGCAAATTGAAATTTCAGAGGAACAATGGGAATTGGCTTGTACAGAAGCTCAAACCAAATCAATAAATGCACGCCTTAAATTGATACATTTCAAATGGTTAATGCGGATGTATGTTACACCGGAGGAGTTAAATAGATATAACAAAAATATACCAGATACATGCACAAAATGCATGGAAAGTAAAGGAACCCTATTTCATTGTTTATGGGAATGTAGATTAATAAGAATGCTTTGGGAGGAGGTGAGGGTAACAATTGAAAAAATAATCTCAAAACAAATCATATTGAATCCTAAACTGTTTTTGTTGGGTCTGTACCCAGAAAAGCATAATTTTAATAAAAGTGAAAGAACATTCATAGACCTCAGTTTGCTTAATGCCAAAAAATGTATTGCACTATTATGGAAAAAGACTCATAGACCAGATGTGACTCAGTGGTTAAGACAGATGTTAACAAACCTTCCATTAGAAAGAATAACATATATACTGAAATCAAAGGAAATTGTGTTTGAGAATATATGGAGACCTTTTATTGATTATGTAAAAAATTTAAACATAACTCTTGAAGAAGAAGGTGAATGATGTGTGTGGACCTTGTAAATTCCAAACTGGTGAACATAATATGTATACTAATGTATTGGATTGTCTAGACTAAACAGAGGAGCATTGTTGAAGACTTGATTTTGTTGGTGGTTGTTGGTGTTTTTAGGGCATTTTTTTTTTTTTTTTTTGTAGTACTTTAGTGTTAGTGTTTGATTGTTTGTATCATGTTTGTTAAAAAAAAAAAAAGGTTCAATAAAGATATTGTGGAAAAAAAAAATGTATTCGACCTAATGATAACTAAAGCTCAAGGTTTAGTGATATGTGGTGGGGACTTCAATCTTAGACTGAATCCATACTGGGATGCTTCTGGTAATTCTCCACATCAAAATAACACCCAAAACAGGAAGACTCGGATGCTACTAAAAGAAATGGGAATCTGTGACGTGTGGAGGGAACTCAACCCCAGTGTAAAAGACTATACATTTTACTCAACTCCACATTCATCTTACTCAAGGATTGACTATTTTTTTATGTTTAATAGAGACATTGGAAGAGTAAAAACATGTAAAATAGGACTGATGGATCTCTCTGACCACAGTCCGATCTACATGGACTTAAATATCCAAAAATACACAAATAATACATTTTCTTGGAGGTTAAATTCAAATGTCCTGAAAGGACCATTGAAAGATGAATTGGAATCAGATATTCTCAGATATTTGGAAGATAACGATAATGGAGAAGTATCCCCTTTAATACTGTGGGATGCATGTAAAGCTGTAATAAGAGGAAAGATTATTGCAAAACTGGCAACCCAAAAGAAACTAAGACAAGAAAAACTATCCACATTAGAGTCAGAACTTAGGAACCTAGAAAAAGAACACAAAGGCAACACTCATTCTACTGACTCGCTCAAGATTAAGGAAATTAAAAACCAAATAAATGAGATCTACACAATAGAAATCCAGAAGAAACTTACATTTTTGAAACAAAAATACTATGAAGCAGGCAGTAAATCGGCAAAATTGCTAGCCTATAAATTGAGGAAACATCAAACAGAAAGAGCAATCTACAAAATCAGAGACCCAGTATCAAAGGAAATAAAATTCAGAATTCAGGATATTCTTAAAAGCTTCGAGAATTACTATAAGAACTTATACTCCCACAAAAAACATAAAAACGCATCCGAGGCATTCCTAAACACACTAAACCTTCCCCAACTTACGGAGTCACAAAATAAAACACTACTGTCAGAAATACATCCTAAAGAATTGGAAAAAGCAATTATGAAACTTAAAGCTAACAAATCCCCAGGAGCTGATGGCTATACAGCAGAGTGGTACAAAACCTTTAAACAGCAACTATCTCCTCTCCTCCTGAAAACATTTAATTATGTCCTCCACACAGGGGAAATCCCCCCCTCCTGGAGAGAAGGGGTCATTGCAGTTATACCTAAACCTGAAAAGGATAAACTAGAGTGCTCCAACTACAGACCAATCAGTGTACTAAATCAGGACTATAAGCTTTTTACCATTATCCTTGCCAAAAGGTTAGAAAATATACTGACAGACCTAATTCATTTAGACCAAACAGGTTTTATAAGACAAAGACAGACACAAGACAACATTCGACGCACTTTACACATAATTCATCATATAAAAAAATATAACTTAAATGCAGTCATATTGGGATTAGATGCTGAAAAAGCATTCGATTCGGTTGACTGGTCTTTTCTATATAGAACCTTATCCAGTTTCAATTTTCATAACAACTTCATTAGAACTATACAGGCATTATATAAAAAACCAACAGCTAAAATAAGGATTAACGGTAATTTATCATAATCTTTTGAACTGGAAAGAGGATGTCGTCAGGGCTGCCCCCTGTCTCCACTGCTCTTTGCAATCTTCATAGAACCTCTGAGCCAATGGATAAGACAAAATCAAAAAATTCAAGGTATTACACTTGGTCAGAAGGAACATAAAATAGCACTCTTTGCTGATGACATTTTAATATACCTAGGGCAGCCGGACACTTCTTTACCAGAACTAACCTCAATTTTTTCAAAGTATGGAGATTTATCGGGGTACAAATTAAACATGCATAAAACCCAAATTTTAACATTCAACTATGACCCAAATCATTATTCACTAAGCAAACTCAAAACTAACTGGGAGTCGGAATCTATGAAATATCTGGGGGTCAATATCCCGAAACAACTCAACAAAATTATATCACTAAACTATGATCCACTGGTGACAAAAATAAAATCTGACCTAACAAGATGGAATATGATACCATTCTTGGGTACTGCACAAAGAATTGAAGCAGTCAAAATGAATATACTTCCACGTCTTCTATACCTTTTCCAAACAATACCGGTAGAACCTCCCAAAAAAACATGGCAGGAACTGGACAGAAGGATCTCTAGATTCATATGGCAGGGCAAGAGACCTAGA